>APFE031535667.1:125973-154658 GCA_000404065.3 Pinus taeda | reverse complement strand
CCCCTGCTCCTAACTTGTTGACAGAACCATCAAACTCTAAATACCATGTAATTTCTTGTTTTTGGTTTGTATCAAGAGTTTCAGTTATTTTAGGATTGGGCAGATCTAGAACTTCAGTTTGAGGAGGTTCTTCTTGTTTACTGGCTGCCTTGACTGTTGTGGCCATGTCATGGGCACGGGAAACCGGTTCTTCATTTATGCATGTCTCTAGCTCTGAAGCTAGAGGCTTCTCATCAGTTGGAGGATCGTTATCCTCATTAAAAAGAATAAATGAATCCATATCAGAATGGATTGAGTAAATTGGAAATTTTGGGGCATCTCCTCACTACTCACCACATACTTCATCAGTGTTTCTCTATACAGTCTCTTTGGTTGCCCAAAGACAGATATAGTGGCATAAGAGAGATCGAGTGAAGGGATCCTTGGAGTTTTGCTCCCCATGATCTTGATAGGAGCATACCATATTTTGTTGGAATGTCAGCAACTACTACGTCCATTAGGATTGTCTTGTTGGGAAATTGGACTAAAGACACACAAAGGTCTTTGATTAAGCCTACGCATTTGACTTGACTTGAGTCAAAGGAGTATAGATCCTTGTAGGGTCTTGTGACATCAAGGTTTGGCTTTTCCATCACAGCTTTGGGCATAAGATTGTGTGAGGCACCTGAGTCAAACATAGCATTGTGCAAGATTTTGTCATGTATGTGCAGACTGACATAAAAAGGTGGAACAGATCCATATGTCGTTTTTCCATTAACTTCTGGACCAAACAGCAACTCAGGGGTATCATCTAAAACATTTACATCATCCCTGACCTCTGGTAGTTGAAGTGATCTTTGAATTTGTTGCCTATATACATCATGTTTGGCAAGTTCTGAGAGGGGGATGGATATTTTAAGTTTTCCAATCTCTGCTTCTAAATTGAAAGGTTTTTCTGATGGATTCTTTACGTTAATAGTAGCAGATTTCTTATTTTCACAAATAGTCTCTGTGTTTTCCTTTGGATTGTCTATGTTATGGTGAATGACAGTTTGTGGTATTTCTGTCTTGGGAAGATTTTTTGGAGTGCCGTTCAAATTTTCTTTTAAGGAAGAAGAAGGTAGAGGCTGATCAATAGGAGGCTGTATGTCTGATATGTCCTCTATAGTCACCTGATGCGGGTTTGGGACAGCAATATCAGTTGGTTATGTTATGACAGCCCTGCCTTTAATCTTATTAGGCTGTTTGTTGTCCTTTGCTTTGGTTGGTGCAGAGACTTAAATGGTTCTTGTTCTCAGTTTATATTGTTTGTGGACCTCCTACACAGCAGAATCATAACCTTATTTAAAATCAAAAGACTCTCCCGTCTTGGTCTGAAATTGTTTTATATCAGGGTAGTCTTGGTCTTCTTGAGGAGAAAGATTTGCTGCTCATTTTTCGAATCTATCAAGTTTATGTGATTCTCTTCTGTGGGCTCACTGGATGTGGATGCCTCTGCGTAGTTTTCTTGGAAAGGAGGCCTAATATCATGGTCGGGACTAGCCCTTCCAGCATTTGTGGTTTGATTTTTCCTGAAGTTTGGATTCCTTTATGGTGTTGGGCTGTTGCCCTTCCCATGATGATTTCCTCTCAACATCTTACTCTGTTCTCCAGCCTATGCATGCCATTGATAATAGCATCCAACTTCTGGTCTAAGGCTGAGGGTTCTTCCTTAAAGGTAGTTCTTCTCTCAGTTCTAACTCTGTTTCTTTTGGCAATTAGGTTTTCCTCCACACTAGCAACATTTTGCATCTCTGCAAGGCTTTGAGGGGCTCTTTCCCTTAGCTGATAAGCCATTTCAGCATCAAAACCATCAGGGAATTTGTACAAAACAAGATCAGGTGGAGGTCTTAAGTTCTGTGGTATTGCATTGTAGACATTATTGAACCTTGCACAGTAATCCAAAACAGTCTCCTGAGGGCCTCTATTGATAGTGTCATATTTAGATAATATGTGCAAAGTGTCTTTCTTTTTCTCTCACCTATTGATAAAGGACTGATATAAGGCTTCTGGGTCTCCTATGGAATTGGCTGGGAGTGCTCTAAACCAAGTCCTGACATCACTGGTCAAACTTTGGACGAAAATCTTCATTCTTACACTGTCATCATCAATCTCATAACTCTCAAAGTAATCCTGCATTTTCTTTGTATGCTGAAGGGCTGTGCAGGAATTTGTGCCATCAAAATAGGTAATTTTAGTCTGGTAATCCTGAGGCATAGCCTCGGGATTTGCAGGCAGCTGTAAAGGTGCATATCTATTAGCCATAACAACTGGGATAAGTGGAACAACTGGGGCAACTAGGATAATTGGAGTAGTAGTGGTGGTATTCGCAGTGGATGGAGGTGTGGAAACAAGGTTTGTAGAAGTGGATGATGAACAAGGGGAATTAGGGTTTGAACGGAACAAAACTTTAACAGGGGTTGCTAAATCGCTACGCTGAACTGTTTCAGGACTGGAAACAGTGAAACCTTCTTGTTGCTCTTGTTTTCTAAGGATCTTGGGAATTATATTGGGGTTATCAAAAACAATTGGGGGATTTGGATCTGGATTTGATCTTGTGTAACGTGAATGCTTCTTGGGAGCCAGCTTCTAGCTTTTTTTTTGGGAATTTTTCTAAGAATACAGGTTAACAGAAACTTTTAAAGGTCTGTTTCTTCCTCTGCGGAGCTTCGGACTGGTTTTGTGAGATTATCTGAGGAAGTTCCCCAGCGAAGTCGCCATTATGTTATCACTCAGGTTGTCCCTAAGCTCCTGAAGGGATATAGCCGAGATAACCACAAACCAATCTTTGGATTACAGGTTCTAGCCCACCTGTAATCAGAGAGGGCTCTCTCTTGATGATTTAGCTTTGTTGATGATGATTTTAGGCTAGCTGTTGGGTTCAGTGGGTTTTGTTTAGGTTTGGATGGTGTTTGAATGGAAGGAAGATGCATTCAAGCAGAAAGGCATGCATAGAGTGATAAGTTTCAAACCATTGGGCATGGAGTCAAGGAGTAGGACCACATGTAGGCTTTCTTGATCACAAGAGGAATATGGAGCAAGGTAGCTGCACATGAAACAACCTTCAAGCTAAAGAGATGGAGTGAAATGTAACGAATGAGAGGCAATTAAGAATCTCTCAATTAGCTTAACAGAAGGAAGGAGAATGAGCTCTATCTAGGGGCAGTTAAGAATCCCTGGATAACTGTCATACATGGTGAATTAGGGCAAATATGAGCTAGGTGGAATTCATATTTATGCCTAAAACAGATGAAAAACATAAAGAAACAGCAGAAATTGAGCATAGAGTGCAATTAAACAAGTTCTAGGCTAATCTTTCTTTCTGCTGCTTAGATAATGATATATGAATGGAAAAAACAGAGGTAAGAAACACTTATTGAGTCATGTATCAGCACAAGAATTCCACAGTCACTCTTCAACCATTAAACACAGTACACAATTCATTCTCTGAGCTCGTAAGTAGTCTTTGATTATAGAAATTATCAAATATATAGTGCGAGTCTCTGCTCAAGCAAAACATCCAACCAACAAAAACCAACCCTCATTACATTGTTCAGGGTCGTCTTTATAGGTAAAATATCCAAAAGTATTTATTACAGCTGACCTAAATAGGTCTGCGAGAAAGCTTTTAAACCTAAACTTGTGCTGGAATTAAATGAAAGTAAATATCCTTTGGGCTGCGCCAGAGGCCGCTGGATCAAAATGAGTTAATATGGTGTCCTTGGTGACCTGGTGCAGTGGTTCTGCAATAACTGTGCTTTGAGTTTTGGTCCACTGATCTTATGTGACTTTGATGTGCAGTAAGTGTGATTTGAGGTTTCTTTGATTGCCTTTACTGTTTTGTTGACTTTGCTGGAGGGTTCTTTAATGTTTTCCTGCTTTGGGCCATTGACAGATCTTTACTGATACACTTTGCCGCATCCTGATACTCTGACATTAATTTTGGCTTCGCTTTTGCTCTGATACACTTTGATACTTGAACCGGGCCTCTCTCTTTCTTCTGATACGCTAAAAATTGCAAAATCAGGCCTTTTTTGCCCTTTTCGGTGCACAAATGGTTGAGGAATCAAAAGATTCCCCAATATGGCCCATTTCCCGTAGCGATGCGCGATTAGCGCTAATCGCGCATCAAAAACTGCCTCAGAATTTCAATCTGGGGCTCCGAAGCCTCAATTTTGCACTTACACATTTTCCAGCTGCTGACGTCAGCATGACATCAGCGGTACGGCGGCTGACATCAGCAGTGGGAGCCTTTTGTATGGTGATGATGTCAGCATGATGACATCAGCAGGGTGACATGGAAGTACGGTAGGCGATGACGTGGCAGCGTGGTGGCACGCCGACGCAGGCAGGAGGGGGTGAGATCGTGGCAACTTGGCAGGTGACGTGGCGCTCATGTCACACGAGGGGAGGGCGGTTTCCGGTTTTTGGCGCACCGCTTTTGCGCCTGGGTGGTATTGGCGGGGGGGTCTCCGCCACAGCTGGGAGGGCGACGCGTGGCGGGGGTACGACAGCAAAACCGTCGATCTCCCGGGCGCTAACCCTTGGCATGTCGGGGTGGGAAAATACCCGCCCACCGTAGATCGCGGGCGCGCCAGATCTGACGGCTGGCGGATAAGGTAAGGTGGCGGACGGATAAGAAGGGGGCAGCGTGCCAATTCATTTTTAATATTTAGTTTGGCGGGGGGGAAAACATTTGAAAAATGGGTTTTTTGGGGTTAAATCCGAGCGGGGTTAATTAATTTACAGGCGGGACTTTAGGAAAAAGGGGCGGGGCATAGGTTTTGTGCAACGCAAGGAGGAATTTATGCCGTGGAATGAGTCCAAGGGCATTACAAAGAGGTTTGTTATACTTTGGAGGGGGACTTAATGCACAGGAAGGGGTCCTTTGCATTGGAAGATGGATTTTTGAGACGAAAGGAGGGTTGTTACTAAGTTCCAGATAAACTTAGCAATTCTCAAGTGAACTTTATGGTTATTTTTCAACCAGGGGGAGGGGATAAGTATATAGGGGAGTTATAAATATAGTTTTTTAGTAGGGGAAGGGGAAATAGATAGGGAGCTACATAGTAAAAGTTAGTAGTTAATATGACAAATGATAAGAAAGCACTAAGTATGTGAATCTCAGGCTTTTTTAAGGGGAAAAATGATTTATAACGGGAGTACGAATATTCCTTGGTCAAAGCAGATCTTTACCAAGGCAGTTGATATGAAAATGGTGAAGGTGAGAGATATCAAGCAGATCTTGACCTCTTTGGGAGGTTAGTGAATGATTTGGGGAAGGAGGAAGAAGGGGGAGTTAGACATGCCTCACTTGAGTGCTTCAAATGGCCACTTCCTAATAATTGTGACCTGAACAGATATGACACTTTAAAACATGAAATTGATCACAAATCAACATTCTGCAACCTCAGAACTACCTACCCAGCCTACTTACCTAGCATTTTCTCTTCTTTTTGGTTTGGGTGCACTTAGACTTGCAGACCTAGCTGTTCAACTTTTCTTTTTCTGTCCTCCTATCTACATCTACACTTATTTCATCCAGGGGCTCAGATTAAGCTGTTGAGCACCCTTGCTTCTCTACCTATCTAGGAATCTGCCAAGATTAAGCTGTTTGGACAGATGTTTAATTCTCTATATTCTAAAACAGGAAATTGAACCCTAGGGAGACCAAGATTAAACTGTTTGGACCTCCCTATAACTGGAAATTCTTCAAAAATGGACTAGTATATCAAAATTGGAACACAGCAGTGGCACTTGAACTAACACTTTCTCCTGGCATCCTTTTCTAGCATCTGTAGCAAATATGGAACATTGCAGCATGCAAAGAATGACATATTTGGCATGTAAAAATGTCAATCATGAAAGATGAGTAACCTGCTGCAGCAAGAGGCTAACATATCCCTTGGTGGCTGAATTGTAAATTTGTAAGAGAGTGCTTTGATGCATTGAAAATTAAAACCTTAGTTTTACCCAGGTTGATCGTCAATTGTTGGAGGTCACAAAAAATGGTCGATGCCTTGATTTGTTTCTGTAAGCAGTCAAGAGCGGAGGCTAACAAGACAAAGTTATCAACGAATAGGAGCAGGGAGATCAACACTTGATGTAGAAGGCAGCCATCACCCTCCTAGTTATGGTCATAAAGGAAGGACTCTATATCGTCAATGTAGTTCTGAAAGAGGGTCGGTGAGAGCACACACCCCTGTTTTACCCTAGTGGAATTTCACTAGTGGACTAAAGCTAGGCTTGAGATAGCTAATTGGGAGTGTGGATGACCTTGGGCTTGGTTTGCTAGTTCCCACATCCAAGAAATCTATTGTCAAGTTCTCCTTGGTTTTTCTATTAACCTTGTATGTCTATTCAAACTAGATGTAGAGAATTTATAAAATGTTCTATTTGCTTCAGTGCATATGATCCAGAATATTTTTTGATCTAGCATCAAATGAGAATCTAAGTATGAAATTTTATCCATATTAAATCTCTTCCTGAAACTAAATTATTACCAATCATAAACCAAGGAAAAATCAATAGTAACCTGGTACCATTGTTGTAACATCTTCTATTTTTTTATCACCTATAGAAGATTAGTATTTTGCACTGAAACTTCATTCAAATGCATTTTAGTATCAAAATATGGAAGGCTAGCCTTTTCTAGACTAATCAATCTTTCTGGAGAAAAAATTAGTCGTGATATTTGGGCTGACTCAAATGTGAGGGTCAAATTTTATCCACAAGCAACTTTTACTCTGAATAAATCTCTGATATTTGAACTAGGGGACAATCAAAAGTGGCATAGCATTAGATTTTGTAAAATCCTCTATTTGTGGTAGCATATACAAGAGTTGAAATTTCATTCAAAGTTACGTGTTTTGGAAAGCAAATGTTGAACAATGGATAAATTAAAAGCTATCTGGTAATATTGGTTTATATTAAATTAAACAAAGTGAATTCTGTTCATCATATTTTAGTTATGAGGCATTATAGACACATTTCTTTTATAGATTTCCTGTGTGTTTCTATGTCAGTTGTGATAGCTGTTTATTATCATGAACTGAGCACACGAGTCTGCTGAGTTTCTGAACATATCTGCGACTTACTTGGGAACTGATGTTTTGAATTTATTGACAGGCCCCATACATTAATGCTGCGTGTTCTCTAAGAGATGAAGTAAGAGCTGCAGCAAAGGATGACCTATCTAAGGTAATCATTAGCATTTATCATGATGTAAACTACGCAAACATAATTTATATATTTGTCTCTAAAGTCCTGTTTATGTTTATGTGAAATTCGTTACTGGAGAAGTAGATAAAATCTAAAACCAGTTTGTCTTCTTCTTAGCATCCAAGTGATAAATTCAGTGTTAATTTTGAATAGATCCAAGGTATCTAGATTGAGTAAATTAGAAAGGAATTTTTACCAGCATACATATTTCAATAGATAGTTCAATTTTAGGCAAGCTCTATAATTACCGATTCGTTCCTGCAGGCAAGATTGATTTCTATCACAGATAATTTTCGTGATTATACAATGGTTGATTTAGGAGTCAGAGTAGAGGACTCCCCCTCAGGTTCCATATGGGAGCTTTGTGATTCAGGGGTTCTTCAGAGTGAGCGAGACGAGAAGTTTCGTAAAGCACGGGAAGCCACAATCAAGTCTGTGCAGTCAAAAGTAGATAGAAAGGTATATTCCATCTCATAGATGAGTTTCCAGTTTGGTCAATGGTATCTCAGTAGGATTACTGTTCTTGTTTGGTCAATGACATCTCAGTAGTCTGACTGTTTATGTATTTTCAGCTGATTAGATTCATCTTTGAAATAAAATATTATATTCTCTAATGAAAATCAGAGAATGACTTTTCTGAAAGCTTAAAATATAGTATCACATAGTCCATGAGATAATTTACAAAAGATTTGTTTATCTTTGGTTCAATGCATATAGATATATTGAGTTGTGTAGTCTTTCATGTGCTGAATTACAGCTTTCAGAGTGAAAGTGTGGCTATAATTTACTCCTGATAAAATATTCTTCTGAGATTAATAGCACATGCAATATTGTTAAGAAATTTGAAAATTCATGTTGCATTTTGTTCTGATTACTCCAGCTGAAAGAGATCGAAAAGTTTCAGCTAGCATCAGTTAATCCAAGGGAATATTTTCAAAAGCAGTCAACAAAGTACAGTGTATTTAATGATCGAGGATTGCCAACACATGATTATGAGGGCAAGGAATTGTCCAAAAAGGCTCTGAAGGTGAAATTAAGTGGCTTCAGTTTTCTCTAGTTTGCTTGGCAGTTTCTGGTTAGATCTATTTCATGGTCAGCTTCATGGCTTATTACTTGCATAAATCCTTGCATTTTTCATGTTGTATTTTGTACTAGTATGCATAAAGATTGATCATACTTTGGAGGACCAGGAGATGTTTTTGTTTATTGGAAAGATCCCCAGTTTTTCTTTCATCTCAAGTTTTAACTGCTTTAGTGCACTTCACAGGATGTCGAGAAAACAATGCAAAAGGCAGAAAAGGAGCATGAGAAATATATAGAGAAATTGGCTGCAGAGCCTTATTTTATTGAGAATCTAAAATCTGAAGTGGAAGATCTACAAAAACAATTGCGAGAATTAAAATCTTCTGAATAATCAAGTGCTGTCTCATTTCATGACAGTATACCTTTAGTATAAGGCATTGTTTCTCATTGTACACATAGATGCAATTTTTTTCATGGTGAGTTGAATACTTGCCATAATGAGAGGGACTGTGGCGTAATACTGGTTTAGTGGAAAAGCAGATGCTATGATTGCTCTCTTCAGTTAAAATCAAAATTTCTATCAAAGTTTCAGTCAAGCCTTCTATGGATATTGATATAGAATTCTTTCAAAAGTTCAAAGTTTATATATCATTATTTTGAATATTTAAATACTCTGAACTTGCAATCAAGTCAGTGAGGCTTGCATTTATTTTTAACGCAACCAATTTCTTATTTGAGTGGATATCGAAGGTATACCCACTATTGGGCATGGTATGTGAATAAGACATTTTTTTTCCCTCGAAAAAGAAACCCTAAATTCTATTCAGAAGAACAGAAGTTACATTCTGCACATGTATATTGCATTTCAAAACCAACTAAAAGCATTGTCTCCATAGCATATAATCTTAAAAGGGGTCATCCTAAAATCCAAGGACCAATCTCTATATACAAGTCAAAAATACATATACTTTCAGCTTTAAAGCTGTGAACAAGTGTCCAAAGTTCATAAACCAGATACCCAGAAGTACCAAGATAATACATAAAGAGCCCTACAAAGCCATCAAATATCGAAAGTACAGAGGGAAGGCTGAGCTGATCTACTGACCACACTCCAGTCCAACCAGAATAGCATGACCATCGTGAAATAGCGGCCCAGTAAGCCATTAGACATGAAATGATCGGACAGATGCCAGCACTTGTCCATCCCTTGACTGCAGCGCAGACCAAGATCCAGCTTCCAGCAGAAGACTATTGCATAGGGAGTCAGCATCACTGTTGACCTCTCTGTACAGAGGGAAGGCTGAGCTGAGCTACTGCCCACACTCCAGTCCAACCAGAATAGCATGACCATCATGAAATAGAGACCCAATAAGGTGTTAGACATGAAATGATAGGACAGATGCTAGCACTTGTCCATCCCTTGACTGCAGCTTGGACCAAGATCCTGCTTCCAGCAGCAGGCTTTTGCATAGGGAGTCAGCTTCATTGTTGAGCTCTCTGTACACATGGAAGGAGCTGGCATTGAAAATAGCTTGAAGACGAATCACTTAATAAAAAAGTATCCTTAAACACAGGTTTATCATCCTGTATTCCATGTTATTATCACCATAGCATCACATAATATCTGGATATTTGAAACACTCTTCTCTACATATAGGTTTAATAATAATTTCAGAGTAAGCAATTCAGCATAATTATTTGAAAATAAGACTTTTATTTTCAGTGAATTGAATATTTTCCTATTAACAAAGTGACCGATGATAACATGCTTTTCAGTGAAAAAGTGAGTGCTAGAATTTGCTTGCTTAGAATGAGATCAAAATTTCTATCAAAATTTTGTTCTGGTGAAGGTGTGGGTGTGGAGTATGGGGACGTTTATGGTACAATGATATATCCATTATGGTTTTGGTAAATGTGTCACTAGTGTATGTATTCCTTAAAAGATAAATTTAAAATGTCTAATATAAGAATCATCATGAGTAATGAGGTTTGAACATTACAAATTGGAAGTCATTACGCATGGAATAAACTTAACAAAAAGTACTTTGCACAAAATTGAAAATAAAAAGTTACATTCCACAATCATCAGCAGAGAAGATTATATGCCTGAGCCATGATCTAAAGAGGAGTGAAGCTCCTTTTCATCATCTTCTTCAACCAATTCTCAAAGGTATAGCACGTTCTTATGCTTGACATCATTAGGTGGTGGTGGATCATCATCTAAAAAATTTCATACTACAATCATCAGCAGAGAAACTTACACACCTGAGTCATGATCGAAAGAGTCCAGCTCCTCATCATCTTCATCAACCAATTCTCAAAGGAATAACACGTTCTTATGCTTGACATCATTAGATTGTGGTGGATCGTCATATATGATCAATTCCAATAGACTGTCCTTTATGGTCTCAATTCTAATATTTTCACAATCATATCCCACTTTTTAGAGGACTCCCCTTTGTAGATTGGATTTCTTCGTCAGAACAGTCAACGACTAGAATGAATGAATAGCATGGTCTCTCCTTTATTTGGTGTTAGTTGATATCTCATTACACTATGGATGGAGTATATGCCATAATAGTTGATTCCTCATCACACTATAAATGGGACATGAAACGTTCTTATGCTTGACATCATTAGGTGGTGGTGGATCATCATCTAAAAAATTGCACACTACAATCATCAGCAGATGAACTTAGACACCTGGGTCATGATCGAAAGAGTCCAGCTCCTCATCATCTTCATCAACCAATTCTCAAAGGAATAACACGTTCTTATTCTTGACATCATTAGATTGTGGTGGATCATCATCTATGATCAATTCCAATAGACTGTCCTTTATGGTCTCAATTCTAATATTTTCACAATCATATCCCACCTTTTAGAAGACCCCTTTGCAGATTGGATTTCTTCGTCAGAACAGTCAACGATATAATGAATGAATAGCATGGTCTCTCCTTTATTTGGTGTTAGTTGATATCTCATCACACTATAGATGGTGTATATGCCATAATAGTTGATTCTTCATCACACTATAAATGGGACATGTTTCATGATAGTGTATCTTAATCCTTGAGATCATGGACACCTCTATTCTTGCATCCTTGGATTAGAACTCACATTTTCCATGAATGGAAGAAATGCACTAAGTGAATTTTCATTGGTTCATTTCCCCATTGAAACATTTTTACATACCCCACGATACCATAATTATCTTCATATTGTTGAATGGTCTTTTCTGTTTTTTCAACATCATAACACTTTTGAATCAATTAGCAAGTTGCCACATCAGTTGCGTTGAGGCGATTTCCCCATAATGTACAATCTCCTATAATTGTGGATAATTATATGAATTCCTTCCATATGCTAGTATTTTTTATCTCCTTGCACATGGGCTCAATAAACTAATATACTTCTTTCTCGATGTTTGCAGATGCATATCAATTTACATCAATTGTGTGCTGAACATCGTTTACGCTGATTTTCATTTCACTTCCAAAACTTGACGTTTAGAATCAATTGCTTGATCACCTGACCACTGCTCTAAACTTGGTGTCCACTTAACCCACATATCATTAATGAATGTGGAACTTTTATTGCTGGATGTGCCTCAAACAATCTCAGTAGTAGAATACCTTAGGTTGCACAGCATGTATTCCCTATTTCTGTTAAACATGTCATAATTTTTTTACCTTAGCATGGAAATAAATCTTGGTTGTCTATTACAAATATACATGTTTCTTTGCATTGGGCAATATAAGGACCAGTCTAATTAAATCTAGCATTGCTCTCTAGGGCATTGTTTATGGCACAAACACAAGTAGTTTAATAAATGCACTTGTATTTTCTTCATATAACAATGCCTACAATGTTATGCACTGGGGCTACCTCGTAATCACATTTGTTGAGATCATAAGTAGGTAGTGGTTCTACAATGAACCATCACCAAATACTAATCCAGTCAAGTGAAAATAGAATAGAAATGTAATAATGTTTTAATGATTTACATGAGACATAACTATAATGCCAGAGCACATGATCAATAGAGAGGGCCTAAGCTCAGCTAATAATTAATTTTTAATCAAAAAGACCAATGAACATGCAAGAATGATGATTGGAATATTTCTAAATGACATTAAGAATGGGATACTTTGGATGAACAATTGATGGTTCAACACTTGTAGGCCCAATTGGAGGGAATACAAACTTCAAGATTAAGTTAATAAATGTCTTGTGAAAGTTGTGCCTAAAAGAAATTAAAAAAGCCCATCAAAATTGTTATGCTATAGTTTTGTTCATGTTGTCCAATGAAAAAGAACAATAATTAGCATCTTCAAAGGGAAAGAGAGATGTTGGTTTAAACTGCTTAAACTAGGCTGATCTCTAGAATAATCTTGAACCAATTGTTACTGATGGAACATTTCTTTTAAGATTTTTATCAATGAATGATTTTAAAAATGAGTGTTACACACACACACACACACACACACACACACAACTCCAATGTTGGGGTGCTAGACTCAATAGGTTGATTAGGATAGCTTTAACCAAAATATCCAAATAACATACCAAGTACAAGTATTACATTAAGTACCCATATGTAGGCACAATAAAGCTTCAATACAACAAATAGAAGGGCATCATGTGGCCTCAAGTGAAGAGTAATTGTATAATCTCAACATGTCCCCTTATGTTGAACACGGGGTGACAAGGTAACCATTACGACCACAAAAGATATCCATAAACCATCATTGGGAATCGTCATAATATTCCTCCACAATGTTGATTTTTGTGTTATAAAATGCCATATTGCTCTCATACAAAACCTTTAGTGATCTTCATTGGGATTGATAATGCTCACAACAATGTTCAACTGAGAAAATTAGTATTCATTTGGAAGAGTAGAAAGAGTTAGTGAAAATAAAAGCTCAAGATGGAGGTGACTTGAAATGATGTACTAAAAGACTTGCAAAGAAATCAACAACATTGATGAGAGTTGCAATAACTCATTTAGGTAGAGATGGGAACCATGTAATAAAATCGTAATTGTATCTATAGTCATCAAGCAATGATGCATCTACATGAAGAGTATCATCTTGAAGTCGAGCATCACTAGAAAGAGAAGAATAACTAGCGCATTTGGAGAGGGTTACCAACGGTTATGACCTTGTCTAACGAGGGAAGGTTGGAGGAAACATCAAGAGGAGAGGAGAGACTAGAGGATGTACTGGTTGCATTAACCCCCTTGGATCGTCCAGTAACTAAAGAAGATGAAGAGTACATATAGTTGGACCAACATAAGATGAAGATGGACTTAAGGAGTACATATAGTTGGACCAACACAAGATGGAGATGTGGAAAGGTTCAATACAACTAACTAGGAGTCATTAATAAGCAACGCTGCAAGAGAAAAGAGGCATGTTCAATGGATACATGTTGAGAATCATCAGTGGAAAGCAATTATAAAAGAGATCTTGGTGGACCATGAGGAAAAGGATCATTGAAGATAGCATTACAATGCTTGGTGCTTTGGTGAGAGGTGGGGTTATAGAGATGATACTGATTTTCGTTGTAGCCAACTTAGAACTATGGTCTTGCATGGAGTTTAATGGACAATTTATATATTACGCCTTTCATGTGTTGAGTGGACCCATGCTCCCAATCCAAAGATCATGAGATGTGAGATAGAGAACTTATGCCCATGTAACTACTGATAAGAAGTCATATTAGTAATTGCACAAGAAGGTGTGCGATTAATAACAAATATTGCACTAACCATTGACTCTCCTTGAAAAGATAGCTTCACGCTTTGAGTGAAGTATACAATGGACCATTTCCATGATAGCCCTATTCTAAGGCTCATCAATGCCATTTCATTGAGGGTTGCAGGGAACAATTACTAATGTACTTGCTCTCCCATTAGGAAAAAGATGCTTGTTCATTAATTTGTGTTGTGCTTCTATAAGAGGCTTGAATTCTTAGAATTTGATAAGTACCTTATCCTTTGATTTATTGATGTCTATCCAAAGGAATCAAGAATAGTCATTAATAATGGTGTGGAATTACTACTTGGCTTCCCTAGGAGAAAAGGTAGCCACAGGGCCACAAATGTCATCATGAATCAATGCAAGGGTCTTGGAAGCATGCCTTGATTTATCATTCAGAAGGGATTGTATGATTTCAGTACATCATACAACCCTTGTAGGCACCACTAGGAGGGTTGATATACAAAAGACCATGAGCAAGGAAAATATGACTTTTGTATCATAAATATTGATAATTGGTATGGCTTGGGGGATAATGCCATTGCAAAATATCATTGTTTGCATTGGTAATCATTGCAATGATTTTTTTTTTGAAGGGAGGTGTAAAACTCTTGCCCAAACTGTACTTATTTTCAGATTCATCACAATACCTCAAGGTAACCACTTTGAACTTGTTCACTAATATCTTTAACATCATATATGTTTGGTGAAAAATTTAAGCTCTTTTGGCATGTGTGTGTGATGAGATAGATAGATAAAAGATTTGATCTAGCCCCAGGAATATGGAAAACACCCCCAAACTTAGCTTGTGAACCACAACTAGAAACTAGGAGAGTTGTGTAATCACTAATGGCTACCTTCTCACCGCCACACTGCTCACTATAGCTAGAGAGATGATGCTCGTGTTTAATCATGTGTCTAGTAGTGCCATAATTTGTGATCAATCTTGTCAATAAGTTGAGGACCACAAAGTGGAGTGTATAATAAGATGTGAAAATGTAGTAGTAGACCTGTCTTCAAAAAGCTCATCATTGCCAATTCTTTGCTTTGCAATATCTTCAATCTTTTGAATACAAAGGGGGACACGTTTTGAAGGAATGTTTGTCCTTGTGGAAATAAGAGCACACCATCTTCTTCTTGGAGGATCGAGGAAGCTCCCCTACAAATGTTGATTTTTTCACGGTACTCCAAAATCACGTTTATGTCTAAAATCACGATCATAAACACACTGAAATACCACAACACCAACACTTTGCGTAATGGAAATCACAAAGCAATGTATCAGTGTCGTGCAAATGATAATTTATTAACCCAAAACTTGTTAGATTACAAACTTTAATGCAACAAATGTAGGTCACTGGTACCATAGATCATGGTCCTTACATACAACCCTGACACAAGGACAACTAGGGCTTGGAGTCAACAACCTATGGCTACCAATCTGTCCCTGAACAAAGTACACTTGAACTACTTGTTGGAGGAGCTCTCTACTTAGACCTTTCAGTCCACGTACCATAAACACATTTGGCAGGTCCTTTGCCTCCTCTTCTGTTGATCACTGCAACTTTTGCACCTTTAGAATGCTTGCATCTTTAGTCGACAATCTGCCTCTATCAATCTCTCTTGGCTACTCCAAGGTCACTGAACATAGGCTTATCAAACTGACCTCTAGTTGCTTTCTTTCTCCTCCAAGATAGCCAACTCGTAGGGTCTTCAACAAAGCTACCCTTTAGAACTGATATGACTCCTCCAACATCACTGCTCTTAGGGACTTCCAAATATGACCTCTTATCAATGAATTGAACCATCAAATCACTAAACTAGGGCTATAATAATTTGCTCACTAACCATTTGCTCACTACTTATAGGATCACAAAACTTATGGCTTCATAAGATGACCTCTTATTAGTGATATGTCCACCTGCATACACCAAACTAGGGCATACCGAAATCTGCCTCGTAACACTCCATTAGCTCCTTAGCTCCTCCAATGATCGCTACACATGAGGTCTTCTTTTCCTGCCTTTACACAGTGACAAGGTTGCTCCTTTGTCACACAAATTAGGGCACTATAAACAACCCACATATTATGACAAGTTTTCCTCTTGTCCACAGTAATTAGGGCTTCTTACTAGCCACTAACAGTCCTCAAAGTCATTGTTCATAGGCTGCTCCAAATCATTGTCCAAACTAGACATACACCTATACCATCACCATGCAATCATCTACATAAAAGACAAGTCATCATACCTTGTACTAAGCACTGTTCTAGCTTCACAAGATCTTGGCTCTTTGACAAGAGGACTGGGTTTTTCGGCCCTCTTTAGGGCACCTATAACAACTCCATGTCAGCCCTAATCTCAACCTCAAAACCTTGTGCAAACCTTAGATTAAGGTTTCCTTCTTCCTCGTTGTACCTTGATGAATCTTGGTCCCCTTACACAACTTCCATAACTGGTGTTATAACCCTTTGTCCAACATCCAACAAGGGACTTGACCCTTCCTCAGGTCACAAAAGAAACTTGGATTTATCTTGGAGATCTCTACCAATACATATGCCTAAAACCCTTTACAAAACTCATCCAACAACTTTCCAACCTGGCCTTATTCAAATCACAGAAAATAGACACAAGAACTTGTCCTTTTCACTCCTCTAAGTTGGCTCCTTTGGCATCGCTCCACCTCATACTTGTCTTTAACTTAGATGAATTTCTCTTGGATGGATCTAACCCTCACACCACATCTTTCTTCTCAGATCTCGACATATAACAACCCTACCATAGACCACAATCACCTCAGCCTTCTTGTCAATACTTTTGCAACTACAGATAGACCTGCGACCAATTTCATTTGTCCTGTAACACATCTGATCTAAGTCTTAGAGGGCTCTTCTTCATTGTGGTAGGACCTGATGCTACTCGACCATCTAGTCCGCAATAACACAGGCCTTAAAGCCTTCTTTTATAGTAGATCTGGGCCTTGACCCTCCTCCCACAACACTGAAAAGCTAAGACCTCCTTCATTCCTTCTTTCCATAGAGAAACTCAACTGCCAAGTCAGAGAATGATTCCTCCTTGAACTTGGTAAAACTTGGAATTGATCCCTTCTTTGCTGCAACTCCTTGAGGGTGAATGATTCATCCTTGGCCAGATCTATCCTAGAGAATGACTTTCCATCTTGTGTTTTTAGACCTCCTCCTAGGCCTCTCTTAAATAATTTTTTCTTTAGTCACTTAGGAACCTTCTAGATCTAGGGATTTTATCCTCTTGACCTTAAAAATTAATAATAATTTCTTTCTAGGTATCAAACCCCTTTCTTGGGTCCAAAACCACATTGCTTAGTTACACTTTCCCACAAAGCCCATTGTGGGTCAACTTCACCCAAAACTAGTACCCTAGGGTTGTGGGAGTACCTCCCAAGCTACACAAATCAACACTTCCTCTTAGTGAGGGAAGTACTTCCATTGCATAGAAGTAACTATCATTGTCGTTGACACTAGCCCAATCTTTGGCATTGACCACTGCAACATACCCTATAGAATGAACCACTCTTGTCTCGCTAGTGTGTCTGCCTCAATCTTGTAAGAATGTGAAGATTCAAACTTCCATAAGGCATCTCCCTTTGAAGCTACACAACCTTCATTGGCTTACGGTGCTTCCTGCGCATCTCTAGTCCACTGGCCCTTCAAAGTAGCTCTAATACCATGTTGATTTTTCCACGATGCTCTAGAATCAGGTTTATGTCTAAAATTATGATCATAAACACACTGAAATACCACAATGCTAGCACTTCACAACAAAAAAAACACACAAAAATTAATCAATCTCATGCAAATGACAAATTTTAACCCAAAACTTGTTAGATTACAAACTTTAATATAACAAACGTAGGGCTCCTGTACTAGGGATCATGGCCCTTACATACAACCCTGATACAAGGACACCTAAAGCTTGGAGTCAACAACCTATGACTTCCAATCTATCCCTAAAAAAAGTACACTTGACCTACTTGCTGAAGGAGCACTCTACTTAGTCCTTTCAGTCCACATACCTTGAACACATCTAGTAGGTCTTTTGCTTCCTCTTCTGCTGATGACTATAACTTCTGCACCTTCAAAATGCTTTCATATTCAACCAACAATCTACCACTGTAAACCTCTCTTTGCAGCTCCAAGGTGGCTGAACATAGCCTCATCAAACTACCCTCTAGTTTCTTTCCTACTCCAAGATTGCCAAATATTAGGGTCTTCAACAAAGATACCCTTTAGCATTGATATGGCTCCTCCAACATCACCACTCTTAGATACTTCCATATATTCCCTCTTATTAGTGATTTGCACCATCAAATCAGTGACCTAAGGGTACACAAATCTTCCCACTAACCATCTCCTCATTGCTTATAGGATGACAAAACATAGGGCTTCACAAATTTCCATCTTATTAGTGATATGTCCAACTACATCACCAAACTATGGCATACCCAAATATGCCTTGTAACAGTGAATTAGCTCCTTCCATGATCACTGTACATGAGGAATTCTTTTTGTTGCCTTTACATAGTGACAAGGCTTCTCCTTTGTCACACAACTTAGGGCAGTATACATAACCCACTTACTATGACATGTAAGCCTTCTATCCACAGTACTAAGGGCCTCTTACCAGCCACTAACAGTCCTCAAAGTTTTTGTTCATATACTGCTCCAAATCACTATCCAAACTAGACATACACCTATACCATCACCATGAAATCATCTACATAAAAGAGAAGTCACCATACCTTGTACTAAGGTCTGTTCTAGCGTCACAAGATCTCGGCTCTGTGACAAGAGGATTGAGTTTTTCGACCCTCTGTAGGGCACCTATAACAACTCCACATCAGCCCTAATTTGGACCTCAAAACTTTGCGTAAACCTTAGCTTAAGGCTTCCTTCTTCCTCATTGTACCTTGATGAATCTAAGTCCCTTTACATAGCTCCCATAACTAGTGTTATAACCCTCTATCCAACATCCAACAAGGGACTCATCCCTTCCTTAGGTCACAGAAGAAACTCAACCTTATCTCAAATATTTCTACCAATACATATGCCCATAAGCCCTTACAAAACTTGACCAACAAATTGCCAACTTGGCCTCATTCAGATCATAGAATATCGAGAAAAGAACTCATCCTTTTTACTCCTCTAATTCGGCTCCTTTGGCACTACTCCACCTTAGAATTGTCTTTAGCTTAGAAGAATTTCTCTTGGATGGATCTAGACCTCACACCACGAAAATCTTTCTTCTCAGAACTCAACATCTAGCAACTCTACCACAAACCATAATCACCTCGAACTTCTTATCAATACTTCTGCAACTATAGATAAACCTATGTCCAATTTCATTAGGCGTGTAACACCTCTGGTCTCATCCTTAGAGGTCTCTTCTTCATTGCAGTAGGACATGATGCTTCCAGACTCTCTATTCTGCAATAACACAGGCCTTAAGGCCTTCTTTTACAATAGATATGGGCCTCAACCCCCCTCCCACAGTATTGAAAATCTCATACCTCCTTCACACCTTCTTTCCATAGAGAAACTCACTTACAAGTCAGAGAATGATTCCTCCTTGACCTTGGGAAAACTCAGACTTAATCCCTTTGCTGCGGCTCCTTGAGGGCGAATGATGCATCCTTGGCTAGATCTATCCTGGAGAATGACTATCCATCTTTTGTGTTTAAACCTCCTCCTAGTTCTGGCTTAAATACCTTTTTCTTTAGTCACTTAGGAACCCTCTAGATCTAGGGATTTTGTCCTATTGAACTTAAGAATTAATAATAATTTCTTTCTAGGTCCCAAACCCATTTCCTGGGTCTAAAGCCCCACTGCTTGGGTACACCTTCCCACAAATCCCATTGTGGGTCAAATTCTCCCAAACCCAGTAACCTAGGGTTGTGGGAGTACCTATCAAGCTACACAAATCAACACTCCCTCTTAGTGAGGGATGTACTTCCACTGCATGAAATTAACCATCATCGTGAGCAACACTAGCCCAATATTTGACATTCATCATTGCAACATACCCTGTAGAATGAACCACACACATCTTAGTAGTGTCTTTGCCTCAATCTCGTTAAAACGTGAAAATTAAAAATTCCATAAGGCATCTCCCTCTAAAGCTACACAACCTTCACTGGTTCACACTTTGATCCACTAGCCCTTCAAAGTAGCTCGATACCATGTTAATTTTTCCACAACACTCCAGAATAAGTTTTTGTCTAAAATCACAATCATAAACACATTGAAATACCACAACACTAGCACTTTGCATAGCAGAAAACACATAGCTGTGAATCAATCTCATGCACATGATTATTTTTAACCCAAAACTTGTTAGATTACAAACTTTAATATAACAGATGTAGAATTCCCATACCAGGGATCATGGACCTTACATATAGCCCTGATACAAGGACAATTAGGGCTTGGAGTTAACAACCTATGACTACCAATCTATCCCTGAAGGAGTGCTATACTCAACTCGTTTGGTCCACGTACCTTGAACACATCTAGCAGGTCCTTTGCCTCCTCTTCTGCTGATGACTGCAACTTCTGCACCTTCAAAACACTTACATCTTCACCTGACAATCTGCCACTATCAATCTCTCTTGGCTACTCCAAGATGAAGGAACATAGGCTCATCAAACTTCCCTCTCGCTCATTTCCTGCTCCTGTAAGATAGCCAACTCTTAGGGTCTTCAACAAAGCTGCCCTCTAGCATTGATATGGCTCCTCCAACATCACTGCTCTTAGGGACTTCCATATTTTCCGTCTTATCAGTGATTTTCACAATTAAATCACTGAAGTAGGGCTACAAGAATCTTCCCACTAACCATCCACTCACTTCTCATAGGTCGACAAATATTAGGGATTCATAATCAACCCTCTTATCAATCATATGTCGACCTACATGCAGAAAAATAGGGTATACCCAAGTATGCCTCCTAACAATCCATTAACTCCTCCAATGATCATTGTACATCATTAGGGGGATTTTGAGGTATAAAATGGGCCTCCTAAGAAAAACGTACAACCAAAAAAAACTTTACAAGAACCAAGAGGATTCAAGATGATGATGTTAACCATGGGGGATGATTCACCATTTTTGGAGTAAAAAAGTAAAAAGATAAAAAAATAATAAAATAATAAAACTATTTTTTCAACTTGTATTTTCAACGTATCTCCTTAAGGTTTTACTCAAATTTTGAGCAAAAGTACTCATTGGATGCAAAATTTAATTCTTCATCCAAGGAGTACCCATGCCTCATACTTTTGATGGACCTTGCTACATGAAAAATGAGAAATACATGAAAAAACGTGATTGCAATCACGTTTTTCCATGTATTTCTCATTTTTCGTGTAGTAGGGTCCATCAAAAGTATGTAACATGAGTAGTCCTTGGATGAAGAATCAAATTATGCATCCAACAAGTAAATCCATAGGGAGATAAGTTGAAAATACGAGTTGGAAAATTATTTTTATTTTTATTTTTTCCCTCTAAAATTTGATGATGTAATGTAATATTATTTTATTATTTCCACTATTATTTTATAATTTCCTTAGGAGGCCCATTTTCGAATTCAAAATTCCCCTAATGGAGGTATTCTTTTCACTGCCTTTACAGAGTGACAAGGCTACTCCTTTGTCACACAACTTAGGGCACTCTACACAACCCACTCACTGTGACAAGTATGCCTCTTGTCCAAAGTACTTAAGGCTTCTTACTAGCCACTAACAGTCCTCAAAGTCACTTTCATAGGCTGCTCCAAATCACTGTCCAAACAAAACATACACCTGTACCACCAGCACGTAATCATCTACATAAAAGAGAATTCATCATACCTTGTACTGAGGTCTGTTCCAACCTCACAAGATCTTGGATATGTGACAAGAGGACAAATCTTTTCGGCCCTCTTTAGGGCACTTGTAACAAATCCATGTCAACCCTAATATTCACCTCAATACTTTGTGCAATCCTCAGCTTAAGGATTACTTCTTCCTTGTTGTACCTTGATGAATCTCGGTCCCTTTACACAACTCCCAAAACTAGTTTTAACGCCCCATGTCCATCATCCCACAAGGGAATCAACCATTCCTTATGTTATAGAAGAAAATCAGCCTTATCTTAGATATTTCCACAAATACATTTGCCCAGAACCCTCTGCAAAACTCAACCATCAACTTTCCAACTTGGGCTAATTCAAATCACAAAAAATAGACACAAAAAATCATGCTTTTCACTCCTCTAATTCTACTCCTTTGGCACTGCTCCACCTCAGACTTGTCTTTATCTTAGAAAAATTGCTCTTGGATGGATCTAACCCTCACACCATGATAGTCTTTCTTCTCAGATCTCGACATCTAGCAGCCTTACTACAAACTACAATCACCTCAACCTTCTTGTTAATACTTATGTAACTACAGAAAAACTTGCAACCATTTTCATTAGGCTTGTAACACCTCTGGTCTTAGGCTTAGAGGGATCTTCTTGATTGCAGTATGACTTGATGCAAATCGTCCCTCTAGTCTACAATAACATAGGCCTTAAGGATTTCTTTTACAACATATCTGGGCCTCGACCCTCCTCCCACAATACTAGAAAGCTCAGACCTCTTTCACACCTTCTTTCCATAGAGAAACTTGTCTGCCAAGTCAGAGAACGATGGGCCTCCTCGAGCTTGGGAAAAATTAGAATTGATCCCTTATTTGTTGCAATTCCTTGAGGGTGAACAATTCATCCTTGGAAAAATCTATCCTAGAGAATGACTTGCCATCTTGTGTGTTTATACCTCCTCCTAGGCCTCTCTTAAATACTTTTTCCTTTTGTCACTTAGGAACCCTCTAGATCTAGGGTTTTTTCCCTCTTGACCTTAACCATTAATAATAATTTATTTTTAGGTTGCAAACCCCTTTCTTGGGTCCAAAATGCGACTGCTTGGGTACAGTTTATCACAAATCCCATTGTGGGTCAACTTCTCTTAAACCCAATACCCTGGGGTTGTGGGAGTACCTCCCAAGCTACAAAAATAAAAAAAATAGACTCATGCATGCATAAGGATGAGGTAGCCTTGGAATAGGCTTGATCACGAGGGAAGTAGTTCTCCTAAATTTCACAAGATGTCTTATTGTTGGATAAGGTTTGAAAACACATCCTATAAGGAGGGATATATAGGTGCCTTTATAAAGAGAAGAATGCTATATAAAATGATATAATTCTTTTTGAAATCATTAGAAATATTATTCATAGAAATACTCACATATTATGAATCTAAGTTTTCCCTATCTTTGAATGAGATATATCAACATTTAGGTTCTTGAACATTGCAATGAACTCATTCACACTAGCGAGGTCAACCATCTTGCATCAGAGAAATTTTGAGGTCTAAAATGGGCCTCTTGCCGAATATTATAAGATAATAGTGAAAATAATAAAACAAGATTAGATTACCTCATCAAATTTTGGAGGGAAAAAGAAAAAACTACTTTTCCAACTAATAATTTCAACTTATCTCCCTACAATTTTACTGAAATTTCGAACAAGAGCACTCATTGAATGCGGAATTTAATTTTTCATCCAAGGAGTACCCATGTTTCATACTTTCAATGGACCCTACTACACGAAAAATGTGAAAGACATGAAAACATGTGATTGCAATCATGTTTTTTCATGTATTGCACATTTTTCGTGTAGTAGGGTCCATCTAAAGTATGAAACATGGGTGCTCCTTCGATGCAAAATTAAATTCTGCATCCAACGAGTGCTCCCACTCAAAATTTGAGTAAAATTAGGTTGAAAATACAAGTTGAAAATGTAATTTTCTTATTTTTACTTTTTTACTTTTTTTACCTTTTTACTCCAAAAATGGTTAATCCTCCCCCATGGTTGACATCAACATATTGAATTCTATTGGTTCTTATAAAGTTGAATTTTATTGTACATTTTTGTTTTGAGGCCCATTTTTGATCTAAAATTTCTCCAATGAATTTGGAGAACTTAGTTTCGAGTCGATTGACTTGAGCAGTGTTCACTATACTGAATAAATTGTGAAAAATATCCTAAATTTGCATTGTATATTTGTTATTCTTAGTGTGATGAACTATATTCAATTATACATAGAGAGTAATCAATGCAATGGTTTCATCTATTTTCAAGAAAACAAGGTCATAAATTTCATTATCAAGGGTAGGAAAGGTTTCTTCAAATACATCTATAAACCCTTGTTGCAAAGAAGGGTTGTCATTTGATCAATCCAAGTATGATAGTTGGCCCCTTCAAGATAAGAAAATACTCATTTTCCATCCATAGATGTTCAAGGTACCAATGTTGTCCTAAAACAAATATTGCATTTTCACTGATAAGGAAGATAAATGACTAGGTTTCCCTATAAAAGGGTACAAATCAATGAGAATTACACTTAAATCCGTTAAAAAGATAAAAAAAATTCCTAGAGGAGAAAAATAGAATAAACCATAGAGAAAAGTAGATGGAAAATATATATTAAACTCTCCAACTTACCCTAATCTAACTAAGTAAAATTACAACATAAATGTATTCATACTTTAATAAGGAACACAAGTTATAACTATAATACTCAAGGCACACAAACAAGAGAAGTGCACCATATGTAGATATCCCTGAGGTCTTCTATTAATGAATAACTTGAGTGAATGATTTACAAATGAGGACTCTATTAGATATACAGCTTTAGGGTTGGGATGATAGCACCAAGAGGTTGATTAGGTCACCATTAACCAAAATATCCAAATAATATAAGAATACAAGTAGTGGGTTAAGTTCCCTTATGTAGGCTTAATAAAGCCCCCAATACATCAAATAGAAGGTCAACACATGGCCTCAAGTGAATATTAATCACATAATCTCCATAATGGTGATCTAGAATGGATCATTATATACTTTTCCATCTATTTTGGTACTTTATGGGTGGAAAAATTGGAAGAATTGGCTTCAAGATTTAGTGGCATGTCCCATGTTAAAAATTTGGGGTCTACAAGCTTTTAGAGCTATTTTGAGGAATCAAGTGACACTTTTTTGGGTCGAAATTTTGTGAGCATAACTCCCATCCACTCACTATTATTCTACACATTGAGATAGTTCTAATGGTGGAAATTCACTTGTGAGCATAGCTCCCATCCCCTCGACAATATTCTACACATTGAGATCATTTTGACTGTGAAAAATAACCTTAATTGGAGCTAGTATGATGAAGTTACACCTCCCACAAGTTGACCTACCTTGTTGACAACTATGGTACCAAGTGCATGCCAGGTTAGCCCCATTACTCACACATGTGGGTTCACCCTGTTGAGAAATCTAGGGGCAACAAGTGTAGGTGATTTCTCTTCTTAATAACTGCTTGTGATGTGTTTTTACTTTATATAGTTAGCTTCTTCTTTCACTTACTGTTATTAGTGTTCTCTATCATCAAACAACTACCAAAGCATAAATAAAAATGAGACAATAGGACACAACATGTAGGATATAAGCTAGGGCCAAAACCTCTCCAATTGAGAGGAAAACCCACGATAATTCTTATCTTATAGAATCTTCAATTAATGAATTCCAAGATCTAGACCCTTGACCAACAAACCCTCCAAGAGAGCCAATCCTTGCTTCAAGTCAAAGTCAATTTCTTCTTGAATATGTTGCAACTTCTCCTTCTTCCTTAACCTTTCAACTCAAGTATGAAATGCTCAACCTCTCTGCCTACAATTTTCGGCCTCCTGTAGGTGACTGTAATTTCCCATGTGAGACCAAATTTTGGCAACTTTATCCCTCCTCCTTTGCTTTTCTAGGGCTAGCTTCTTTATGAATTTGACCTTCAATGTGGCTTCCTTTATTGCCTTGTTTCATCCACTTTGAAATGACTATATTTTGGACTTGTAGCATCTAGGTAAACCCTAGTCTCCTCGCACGTGTGAATAGAATTAGCCCAAAATAGACTTGCAATTACTTTGCACTTTCTTATATCTTAATCTCCTTCTCTTCGCTTGGATGTGAGGCTTCTTTTTGTCCATTGATCAAACTTCTTGTGTGAGAGATTATGTTGCCTTGAATGAGGTCAAGTACCCTATATATAGGCTTCCTTCCCATGCTTGTAAGACGACTTATCTTGATCCTTGGACGACATGTCATCTTGGTGTAGGATGATTGCCTCATTTGAAGGACGACTTGCTAGTAACACTTGGACTTGCTCTTGGTGGGTCTTTTGACTCTTACATTACTTAAATAAATATGTAACATTCCCAAGAAGGGTCTCTTATACATGACAAAGAATCAATTGACTTTATGACTTAAAGACCAATCCTAAGAGCTCACGGTAGGAGCTTGATCTATAAAAATAAAATTCCTTGAGCATGAAACCCATGTCTCAAGCATAACAAAAATACTTTTATTTTTATTCTTACATTAATTACATAAAATCATGATTACACATGTCATTATTAAGAATGAACCTAGTTACATATTTCAACACTCCCTCTTAACTAGGGAGGTATTCATATTCCATACAAGGTACTTGGACATTCTCAATCTGAAGAATTCTCATAAGAAGTGTCAAATTGGTAACCCATCTGTTTAGCAGCATATCGTCCAACATTGTCACATAGAAAGGCCTTGAATAACAACTCTATCTCTCCACAAGATTAGAGCACAATGCTGGCAAAACCAATGATTTATAGACACCCTCATCATTGTCTCTCTTGGAACATACCCCACCTGGGTTCTCTCAGAGTATGTTCTACCAGGACTATTCTTATCTTGTATTCCTAGTCCTCAAAGAATATTGGTCCTCTGCGACTACTCTTATCTTGGATGCCCTATCGCATCCTCAAAGAGTATCAAACGCTAGATGCTTACCCAATCCTCCATTCTTTCTTCCTAAGTGAAGACAATAATGATGTTTCTATCTCTCCCTCAACTAGGGAGTATATACCCATTCCAATGAAGGAATGCACCCATTCCTATAGAAGGAATGTACCAAGATCCCTCTTAACTAGGGAATTGACCGAGTTCCTTCTTATCTAGGGGCTTGCTTCCAGTAGCTCTTTTAGGTGGAGATCATGAGAGAATTAACTTCTTGCCTTCAATGTCATGAATTTCATATTCCATGTTATGAAGCCTTCATCTTTGGGACTTCTTCATAGAGTAAAAACCATCCATCACTTTCATTTATGAATCATGTCAGTCATGCCATCCTTACTTTCATCGGAGAGGGATCCATTAGTCCATATATGGTCTTCCTTCACGTCTTGCTATATTTTTTACATCATGTTACCTTCAGTATCTTCCATCCTATCACATGAGTATCAATTGTAGATGACATCTACAAATCTTCCTTTGGTAGTCCTGCATTATCCAATCTATTTATTGTTCAAAAATTAAGAATGAACATCAAATTGACATTACCTTTGTGATGGTCTTTCATCAATAGGACACAATATGTAGGATATCATCCAGGGCCAAAACCTCTCAAATTGAGAGGAAAACCCACAATAATTATTCTTCTTATAAAATATTCAATTGATGAATTCCAAGGCCTAGACCATTGACTAAGAATCCCTCCAAGAGAAATTCAAGCCTTGCTTCAAGTCAAATTCAATTTCTTCTTGAAGATGTTGCAACTTATCCTTCTTCTTTAACCCTTAACCCCACAACTCAAGTATGAAATTCTCATCCTCTCTATCTGCAACTTTCAGCCTCCTGTAGGTGACTATAATTTCCCACATTAGACCAAATTAGGGCGACTTCAACCCTCCTTCTCGTTCACTTGGCTAGGGATAGTTTTTTTGTGACTTCGACCTTCAATGTAGCTTCCTTTCTTTCCTTGTTTCCACCCTTTTTATATGAATGTATTTTGGACTTGCAGAAGATAGGTAAAGCCTAGTCTCCTTGCATGTGTGAACATAATTCCCCCAAAACTAACATGCAATTACTTCACTCTTCCTTTGATCTTGATCTCCTTCTCTTCACTTGGAGGCTTCTTTTTGTCTCTTGATTGAACTTTTTGTGTGAGAGATGATGTCACCTTGAATGAGGTGGAGAACCCTATATATAGGATTCCTTCCCATGCTTGTAAGCCGACTTATCTTGATCCTATGCTGACATGTCATCTTGGTGTAGGCGGGTTGCTTCATTTGAAGGCCGACTTGCTAGTAGCACTTGGACTTGCTCTTGGAGGGTCTTTTGACTCTTACAATGACTTAAATAAATATGTAACGTGCCCAGGAAGGGTCTCTCATACATGACAAAGACTTAATTGACTTTATGACTTAATGACCAATCCTAAGAGCTTACAATGAGAGCTTAATTTATAAAAATAAAATTCCTTGAGCATGAAACCCATGTCTCAAGCATAAAAGAATAACTTTATTTTTCTTATTTACATCACTTACATAAAATAATGAATACACGTTGTTAGCGCTTGAAATTTCACATATAATCTCATCTACATCATCGGGAAATCATTTGCAAAGAAATATTCTTATTAGGGAAAACATGTATGATAGTAACCAA
The DNA here is from genome assembly GCA_000404065.3 of Pinus taeda. Taxonomy (NCBI): domain Eukaryota; kingdom Viridiplantae; phylum Streptophyta; class Pinopsida; order Pinales; family Pinaceae; genus Pinus; species Pinus taeda. Next base: position 126,064 of record APFE031535667.1, on the reverse strand, counting down.
GGGAAAGGACATGCATTTCAACAGGGGTATGGGACAACATTGTTCATTTGAGTTTTTGTCCTTTAATGTACATCATGAGGCAAACTCTGTT
>APFE031535667.1:88943-100765 GCA_000404065.3 Pinus taeda | reverse complement strand
AGTCCTGATAGGAATGCCAACTCTTCGGAAGACCAAGGAGAGCCAAGCTCACCAAGTCCTCATCATCGACAGTAACCCCCACACTTCCCAGTTCATCTCGACAGTGAGTGAACTTCGTGAGATACTTGGGAATACTGTCACCCTTCTCGCATTTGATGTTTCTGAGTTTATCTTTGAGCGCCAGCTTCCTCTGATCGCTCTTGCTTTGGAATAATTCTTTTAATGATTTCCACATCAAATATGGAGTAGCCTTTCCATGGAGGCTGGACACAATGTGATCCTTCACGCCCTCCAACAGAATCCTTCGACATTTTGCGATCTTCTTTTGCCAAGCATCAGCTTGAGTAGCATCAGTAGGCTTTGGTATATCCGTATTTATGAACTCCTTCGGCCCGTTATCATCCAATACTGCCTCCATCCTGTCCTTCCATGCAATATAGTTTGAGCTGCCCTCAAGAGCATACTCCAATCGCAATCTGTTGAAAGACATTGCTGCGTTGTCACCAAGAAAACACTGCTGCAAATTCGAATTCCCCCAGCAACCAACTCAACCGCCTCGGATCTAAGATTCGTGAGAACACAATATTTCTCGTACAGAGATTGACTGTATGGGCTTTGACCGGATATTTCACCTTCCAAAGGAAGGATGAATCCAGAGGCTACCTGGCCCGATTACAGGCTCTGCCTGAGAAATAGAATGTAAACGCTTCCTGAATAGTAGATCTGATGATCAACAGCTCTGATACCATGTAGAAATTTTGAATAATTTAACACATATTCAATGGAGATTATCCTGATCATGTACTATTGTGGAAAACATACACAATACATAAGCTCCTCTACGTTGATCATCAATATAGCAGCATCAATAACAATAAAACATCAAGAGCATTCACACATTAACACAGTATGTATCCCGGGGAAAGCATCTCGCTAAAAACCCCAACTATCTGTATATTAAATGATTGAGTCATGTAACATTACCTAGCATAATACTTCTCAGTACCAGCTCCACCTGTTACACACAATACAGCTCAGATCTGAATCAATCACTGGCTCAAATCTCTTCCGCTACTTGCCTGCCTCCGTTGCTCAATACCTGCATGAGAAATGATGATAATACCAAGGCAACCACGTATTTACTTGGCTAAATCACGTGAGCACAAGCTACAATGTGGGCAAACTCATTGGCATACTCAATCCCTTGATTGTGCAAGATCTGATGCACAACTATAGTCACAACTGATAGCAATCTGATTCTCTAACACTTGTCCCTTCTGAATTGAACATGCACTGACATGCAACTGAGTTAACTGATGTATTCATTAGTTGTATTATGAGTTAATAACTTGTGAATTAATTAATAACTAATTCACCCAACTCATCTCTAGTCTATTTTCCAGTTAGACTAAATACAACCAGTTTAACAAAGCTAATCTGAACACAACTCCATCAACTGCACCTCCAGTCCACTAAACTCAACTCACTTGAGTTCTAACTGAAGTCCTGCATGCAAATATTAGTCATCCCATAGGTAACCACATATTTCCTTTTGGGATCTGCATGTACCACATCCGTAGCTCATCCTGAAGTGCTCCAAGAGAATAAGACAAAGTTTATAGTCTAAATATTATTATGAGCTAATAATATTTGACTGTTCTATATTAAGACTGAGCAGTCACTCCGCTGTGATCTAAAAATAGAAGTCCATCTATTTTTCCCAATTTGACCAATCATCCATAAACAACAACCTGCAATTCATAGACATGATCCATATGTCTAAAAATAGACATAGTCTAAAAATAGACTTGCGCCAAAAATAGCCTCCGGGCCCACTTAGTGAAGGCGACTCTTTTCACTAAGCTCCATCATCTTGTTGCAATCTCAACAGTCAATGATCCATCGAGCTCCTTTCATGAATGCATGGTGTCCTCTTCCCAATATTCTCAAAGAACTGAGAGTTCATTGTCACAACCCTTTACTCAACATACTACTCCTACAACTTTGACACCTCCATCTAAGGGAATTCCCCCTGACACTATCCATTTGGACAATTCCATTTCTATGTCCACCTTTTCGTATAATGAGTATGCCGATCATGGCCGCATTGAATTTGTTTAACCTTACCTTGGGGATTCTTGTTTGGTATTTGGATTCTCTGACCAACATCCCTCCCTTTGCACAAACTCCTTATTTGGATTTGACATTTTTTCATCCCATTACCACAACTGCTACAACACCTATGCAACCCTATCAGAATTCTACCCCAATTGGGAAAGCAATTGACAAGAGGGGAAATCCAAGAAGAGAGGGGGCATCAATAAGACAAGCAATGTTGTGACTATCTACAATTTTCACTTAAAGCCTCATATCTATGTGCTTTATGTGACCTCCCTATCCATGCTTGCCATAATTTTCCTTTTCTTCTCTAACATAAGGTCCTTCTTAAAGCGTATGATTTGGAGACTGACCCATCCATTCCAATGGTTAAAGTCTCTCACCTTGATGCATCCAAACAAATAAAGTCCTTACAGACAAATCACCCTATTCTTTTTGTGATAACTATGGAAATTATTCTCAACATTGTCTTAAACTACCCAAGTTTTACGATACCCTTTTTCTTGTTCGTGATTTGAATTCCTCCCCTAATGGACCATCTACCTTGTAGTTGAGGACCTCTCCCTTCATCATGAGAAGCAGATTTAAAAGAATAGCCAACTTCTATTGAAATTGGTTTTCTTAATGTACCAATGGGTAAGAATGCCATGCAAATCCTTTATCTCTCAACCTCCATGGATCAATTTAATTAGTAGGAAATTCTTCTTTTTATGATAGTGTACATCATAGCATCCCTTGCAAGCCTATTTATCCTTGTGCCGTTTAAACCATTTTGCATCAATCTCACTCATAAAAAGGCTGAAAAAGTATTAAATTCCTATCATAGTGGTGCTTGTGGTGACCACCTTTTTGTGATTTCTACTACCTAGAAAATCACATGGACAAGGTAATTTTGACCTACTCTATTCAATAATTGTATTTGGGTAGTTAAATGTTGAATTAAATATTAGTTATACATCCCTAATACATGGAACACACTAACCTAGTTACACCCTATTATCTCAACATGTCCATTTTGCAAGTGGTCCATTGACATTATGGAGTTTAACTCTCCCTAATTTGATGGCCATATGTACATTATTGTGGTTGTTTATTACTTCACCAATTAGAATGAGGTCATGCCAATGTTCAATAACACAACAACCTCACAACTCGTTTATTTTTCAATCCTATTGTTGAACCTCTAAATTGTCCTCATTTTGACAAACCTTTTTCCCTTTTCTTTCATCCATTTTGTGCACATTTTTGCTTCATCCATGAATTATGAGGTCATCCAGGTCATGCATAACTACAATAAAAGGTATCATTCAATCACATCTCATAGTATATGATCTCTTTGAGAAATTGGTTAAAACATTGTTGTAGCTACCGATAGGTGCACATTTTTCCGCTAACTAACATTTTTGCAACTAAATCCAAGGTTGAACATGTTCCCATGAGTTTGAAGACAAGAAGGACATATGGAAAAATTTCAAACTCTAGCCACATGGGTATCTAATTATTCAGCTCACAAGGAAGTTTAAAGCATATGAGAATACTACCGGTCATATCGAAATTCAAACTTGGCTATAGAAGGTTGTTCTTATGCAACGTCTCAAGGAAGTTAATATTATCATCAGGCGAGAGTGGACAAATCAAGTGAGCGAGATCTGGAATTTAGAATTTCTAATTGATGATGTGTCGATAAAAAATCCTCTCATGACTCACTCTTCTTGTAGTGAATCATGAGAGTAACCTTCCTATTCTAATTCTAGAATCTAGTTTTTGAATGAAGGACTAACTTATCGACATTTATCTCTTAAAAGTTGTTAGTTAGAAATATTATAAATTTCTTCAATCTGGAAGCAAGAGGATTAAGTTTCAAGTCTGTAATTTTTGTTACTCTCTCTCGAGAAGAATCTATGTACAATTAATGAAATCACTCTATTTATGGCGCAATTGTGAATGTTTTGGTAACTTAGTTTTGTGATTTCAATTCCTATTTCCTCATGCTCACTAAAAGGCCCCCCTATGAAGTTGTGAGATAACGTAGTTGTTCTTTTAAATTTCATTCATTTAAATTCAATATTTAATAGTTAGATGCGTAATACTTTGTTTTTAAGAAAAAAATCTTACTTTCCTTTTGATTGCAATAGGTTGAGTGCTCGACAATAAAACCAAAAACACCAAAATATTTAGTTTCATAGATTTTATTATTTAAATTTTGTTGGGTGTGTGTTATATTCTTTCCACGACTAGTTGCACATGTGGGGGGGTCATGGGGGGGGAGATAGCCCCCCTTATTCATTGCACTGGGAACAATAAGGGGTTCTGTCAGGCGCAACACCCTAAGAAGTTTTCTTTGACCCTATAGTAGGTGGGTGGACCTACCCATGGTTTTGTGCATGGGTTTTTCACATGGTTTTGGGCTTGATGGTTTTTTGCTCATGGTATTTTGTAGATAAAGTCAAGGGAATTACGATTATGTTCTAATCCAAGGCTAATGGATAGGGGTTTATGAATTCTTTGACATGTATATATATGTATTGTAACATTGAAAGGAACATAATGAAAATCAATCTGGTAGTCCCAATTTTAGGATCCAGTGATATATATTATATATAATAATATCTATTATATTATATATATATATATATATATATATATATATATATTATATATATATATATATTATATATATATGTATTTGTTTTGTATTCTAGTCATTATTTATTTTCTGTTTTTAGAATTCATATGTAAGAAATTTATGCACGGGGTTAAAACCTACAAATTTCGCGCTTAGTCTCAGATTTATCTTAGATGTTTAGATTGGTTCTACTTAGGAATATAGACATTAGTAATCCAGAGAGGCTTTTACACTTCAACCACTGCTTTTTAATTAGCCTTGCTCTTGAATGCACAATTAGATTTATTTTTATGTTTCTTAATTTCCAAAGTTATTTAGAATATAATTATAATAGATTGATTTTCCTTTCAAGTCAATTAGAATAGATTTCTTTCAACGGATCAATAGTTTAGATTTACCTTTGATGTTAAATAGTTTAGATTTACCTTTCATGTTCAATATAATAGATTTTGAATTATGCTCAATAGAATAATTTTCAATTTCCATTCATTAGATAAATTTTCAATTGCTTGAATACTAGCATCAGTTTCTTTAAGGTTCATTTCGATTTTAATGGTCTTATCGAAAAAACATGTGCGTATACTTAATAAGAATTAGTCTTGAATAGATTATGTTTGAATTTTGAGTTTATATTTAATCTTTTTGATTGAAAATAAATCTCCTAGAATATACGGTGCACATACACTTCACAAGTTCACAGACCTTGGTCGATAATTTAATGAAGTAATTTAACCAACAATTAAATTACCAAACATTTTTGGCATCGTTGCCGAGGAGTGTATATAGGACTTTATTTTTTATCTAGATCTGCATATCATAATATATGCATTCATTTTCTAGATGCATCATTAAATTATATCAAAATCATTTAGGATGCATGTATATAGAACAAGATTATAGGGGTAGATTTGTAAATAGAGGAAGCGGACATAGTTCAATACCAACATCACCAGCCAACCCCACTAGACCACATAGTGCCACACCATCCAACAACACACATTCCATCCATAACAGGTAGACATAGATTCCCTAAAGTACATAGATATGAAATTCAACCCAAGGATTCACCAACCTTATCTACAAAAGATGTAGTTGAAGAACCTACTTCCCCAATTGAAGGAGTCATATTTCTTTCTTCAATAGGTGAACAAATCTTAATATAGGATAATCACCTAGTGAGGAAGAAGAAGTAGAAGATGAAACCTCATTGAATCAACCATTAGTAGAAGAATCAGAAGAGGAGTATTTTGTTGAAGACAATCCTATTATAGAAGCCTACATAAGTTCCGAAGAATCTGCAATGGCAGATGAGGGAGAGGTTCATAATGGGAAAGGACCAACAATTGGTGGAGGACGAGGAGGTGGTAGATATGGTGGTGGAGGTGGTGGTAGATGTTGAGAAATCTATGGCATAAATAGTTAGGTTATTCTCTTCTATTAGTAATTGCTTGTGAGTGCTTTTTACTTCTTTAGATTAGGATCTTTTTTACTTAGATTATTAGTGTTCTTTTCATCAAACAATTACCAATGCATGAACATAAATAGAAAAGAGATGCAAAATGTAGGCTATCAGCCAGGGCCAAAAACCTCTCACTCTTTAAGAGGAAAACCCACACAAATTCTTCTTATAGAGATTCCAATTGATGAATACCAAGATGAATAACCTTGATCTATTTTCCACTCCAAGACCAAGACACAAGTTCTCTTGAAAATCAACCTTCTTCTTAACTCCTCTTCTACTTTGACCTTATTAGTATCGAGACATTGTCACCACTGAGATATTATCACTCCCTTGACACTGAGATCTCCTTTGCTGTGAGACCTCCTTGCTATCATATTACCAGGACCTTACTTCTGTGATGGCACTAAGTCCTTGATAACACTAATTCCTTATGTGGTGCACTGAGCGTTTATCATTGAGATGGTACTGAAACATAATGACATCATCAATGAACTGTGATTTCACTGGAATTATCTTCTAGCCAAGCATATTGAGATATTCACCTTGACTATGATATCAACAAACTGTCACCACACTAATATGGCACCGAAATTGTGTTTTCTGGACGGTAATAACACTGAAAGAGAGATACCTCCTTTCTGTGATGATACCAAACATTTATTATTGTAATTGCACCGAAAATAACTCACTATAATTTCATCGAAATTATCTTTGTGACAAACATCCGAATTTCATGGAGATCCAAACTTGTTGACCATAGAATAAGCCAAGCTGACTATTTATAGTAGTTCGTCCATGTAATTAGCCGACATGAGATTATGAATTGTTGTGTCTTCATTTAGGTGAGCCGATATGAGTTTTCTATTTCATCTTGAGGCCAACTTGAAGAGGAGAACTTGTGCTTGTCTTTGGAGGGCTTCATGACAATCCTATAGACTCATATACATTTTTAATATTCCCAAGAAGGGTTCTTCTTACATGACATTGACTCTTTTTTAATTTAATGACAAATCCTAAAGGCTCTCAATGGGAGCCATCTAAAAATAAAATCTCTTGCTCATGAATCCATGAAGAAACCATTACAATAATAATTTTATTTTCTTATTTTCATCATTTACAAAAATCACAATTACATGTCATTATGAAGACGAAACCTAGTTACACTTTTAAACACTCCCTCTTAACTAGGGAGGTATTCATAATGGTACTTGGTCATTTCTCAATATGAAGAATTTCTCATAAGATGAATCAGAATGGTAACCCATTTTTATAGCATCATATCAATCAACATTGTCACATAGCAAGGCCTTGAATAAAAAATCTATCTCTCCACGAGATTTGAGCTCAATGCTGGCCAGACCAATGATTTATAGGCACCCTTTTCATTTTCTCTCTTGGAACATACCCCACCCGGGTTCTCAGTGTGTGTTCCACCAGGCCTATTCTTATCTTGGATTCCCAATCCTCAAAGAATATCGGTCCTCTATGACTACTCTTATATTGGATGCCCTCTCTCATCCTCAAAGTGCATTGGATGCCAAATGTTTATCGAATCCTCCATTCTTTCTTCCCAAATGAACACCAGAATGATGTGTCTATCTCTCCCTTTCAATTAGGGAGGAAATATCTATTAAAATAAAGAAATGTACTCATTCATATGGAAGGAATGTACCTAAGCTCCCTTTTGGCTTATGAATTTCCAAGTTTCTTCCAAGTAAGAAACTTGCTTCCAGGCTCCCTCTTAATTAGGGACCTACAACAGATCCTTAGGTGGAGAGGATGGGACAATCACTTGCTTGAAGAACTCCTTCATTTGATGTCATGAATTTCTTCTTTCTCACAAAGTCTTCATATTTTGGGACTTATTCATAGGGAACATATCATCCATCACTTTCATCCATGTGTCAGTCATGTCATCATTCCTTTCGTCAGAAAGCAATCCATTAGTCTACATCTGACCTTTCTTCACATGTTGCCTTCTTCATGCTATCTTCTTTGGAAGGATCTTACATTCTTATACATGGTCTTCTTGGAAGACATCCACAGTTCTTCCCTTGGTAGTATTGCATAAGCCCATCCAGATATTTGTTCAAAAATAAGAAATGAACACTTAATTGAAAATTACCTTTGTGATGGTCTTTCATCATGAGATCTTCCTGTAGGCATCAACATTCTGCATACATGTTGACACATCTCCCAAAGATATATATATTTTCAAGGGTATCCATATTTTCTGGAATTCCATCAGAGTCTTTACATATTTCTGGGAGATATCATAGTCAAATATTTCAGTTCTCAGATGTTGAATTCCTTCTCTCATGGTTGCATAGTCTATGATCTCTTTCTTTATTTCTTCACACATGACATTTCCAGGAACTTCCAATCAAAGTTCTTTCAATTATTGCCAATCACCTCATATTCCATATGAGGACATATTATGTTGATTTCATATAGTGTGACTCGTGCCTTCTAGCATCCTTTCATAGGAGGAGATTCCTTTTCCTTTGATCATGCTTCTCAAGATAGAGAAGTGATCCATGTTATCTACAACCATACGACATGACTTTATAGTATTTAATACAAGCATACATACCTTATTTACCTTTAGGTCATCTAGGCTTGTTTTAACAACTTCCTTGATTGAAAAGTGCTTCAATCTCTTAATCTACTTCCATCTATCATACCATCATTCCATGAATTCCACAAATTGGAGTTCCTGATGATACGCTTTGTTTCCTCTCTAGATTAGTGAACCTTCGATGAATATTTCATCAGATAAATTCGAGGATATTTAATATATCCGTAAACAAATGTTGCATTTTTTTTGACTAAGGTATGATGAGACTTGTCATGGATGAATTCTTCCTTTCCTTAAGTTTCAAATGAGGTTCCCAAGAGCTATAACCTTCATAGTTAATTGCCATAGATTTTGTTCCATCTATCCTTCATGTTTCCCTATGGAGATGTCACAAGCTCTTTCTTCTAATGATTTTATGATTTTATGATGCATCCCATCATTTATTATAGCCATATCTTATAACATAAGACTTAGGAACTATGCAATGAACTTTGGTGAGGAAGACTATGTTAGTTGTAGTAGATATCTCGTCTCTTCCTCTTTTGTTATTGTCCCTTTTGAGATTAGGACAATATTTCTTGTAATGTCCATAATTTTTATATCCATAGCATTGAATCTTAGCTATTCTCTTCTTTCATTTCTTGAGGACCAAATTTTCCAAACTTCCCCTTTCCTCTAGGAAATGTTTGAACACCTTTTCCCCTCAACCTAACTTCTCCTATCTTACATAGAAACGACAAGTTGTTGAATGTGATAGATTTCTTATCCTCATAGACATTTGTTACCTTTTTCATTAGTTAGTGCATTTAGAACAATGAATATTATCGCCTTAGCCGATATCATCTCTCCCAAATCTTGTAGTTGAGATATTATATAAAGATATCCCTTCATCCTTTGATACCTTCAATTTGTGTAGATCATATCTAAATGATATGACCTTTCTTATCACATCTTTAGAGAATAGTTCTACCAGCTTATTATATATCTCTTTTGATGTCTCCAATCCTGCTATATAGGGAATGAGGGGACCTTTGAATGATTTCATAAGAATCCCTTGAGCCTTTGATCCCTTTCCATGTATTTAGATAATGCTTGACCTTCAGATGGTTTGGAGACTTTTCCATTGATATGATCAATGAATTCATTTTCTTTGAGTACTATGTCTATCCTCCTTTTCCATGCAAGGAAGTTCGATGACCCAACCAACTTATAGATCTCCTTGAAAAATGAAGTCATTTTACTAGATTAAATTATAGAAGAAAAGGTACTTACTTGTCAATCGAAGATAAAATCTTCAACTTGATCCCTTTGTTGATGGTGATTGATGAGGATGTCTTGATTCTTCCTCGAATGATATTATTTAAGGATAAGGGAGGGGTCCTTACTTCAATGATATGGAACTTGCCTTAGAGCCTTTTGAAGATGATGAAAATTCCTTTTGCCTTTTTTGGATAACTAGCCTTCAAGATATTTTGACTTATTTGGTGGTTAATGAGTGCAGATCCAGAAATGCTTCTAGGGTTTTGACTTTCTCCAAGATGATGTGATCTTTTTCCTTGAAGTGATTCTGTTGGATGTCTATACTTTGGGATACCTTTCTTTGTAGATCTCTTCAACTTGATGAGGGTCTTTGTGGTCTTTTGTTGATGACTAGAGGATCCAAAAGTTTTGCTGGTGTAGACTTATTTTTCGATCTAGGGATTGATACTTCAATGTAGATCTCAACTTCACTTTAATATCATTTGACTTGATTTGATGCCATTCTTGAAAATCGACCTTTGCATGTCTCTTTGATTAGATGCCCTTTTCTTGACTTTTGTCACCTTAGCTCTGATACCATGCTGAGAAATCTAGGGCATCAGTAGTTAGGTGATTTCTCTTCTATTGGTAATTGCTTGTGATTTCTTTTTACTTATTTAGATTATTATCTTCCTTACTTAGATTATTAGTGTTCTTCTTCATCAAACATTTACCAATGCATGAACATAAATAGACAAGAGACACAAAATGTAGGCTATCATCCAAGGCCAAAACCTCTCTCTTTGAGAGGAAAAACCACACAAATTCTTCTTATAGAGATTCCAATTGAAAAATACCAAGACCAAGAGCCTTGACATATTTTCCACTCCAAGACCAAGACACAAGGTTGCTGGTTTGTGTCATATTCTTTCTAAGACTAGCCCATGTAGTTAACCGGGGGGTTAGAAGGGGGGCGGAGCCCCTCCCTTCGTTGCGCTGATTGCGTAGCGGGGGGAGTCACGGGGGGTTTTAGGGGTGCAGGTAACCCCACTCTATGGGGTTTAGGGCAGCACCCTGAAATTTTTTGTTTTTGGACCCTATATTAGGTTGGGCGGACCTACGTATGGTTTTTTGCATGATTTTTCGCACATGGTTTTGGATGCAATAGTTTTCGATCCATGGTTTTGGACGTGATGGTTTTCGGTCCATGGTATTGGATGCTTCGACATGTATAAATATGTATTGTAACATTGAAAGGAACATAATGAAAAATCAAGCTAGTAGCCCCAGTTTTGGGATCCATGGGAAAATCTCTGTGTATATGTGTTTTATGTGTTATGATCTCACATTGTTTATTTTTTGTGTTTTAGAATTCGTATGCAGGTAACTTATGTACAGGGTTAAAACCTACATTTGTTATCAGAGCTGTTTTGGTTTCAAGGGGATGCCTTTGTTGCTGAGGGGTTTTGCTCAGGCTTGTGGTAGACCTTATTCAGTGGGAGATCTGTGGGATCGATTCTGGTAGTGAAAGAAGATGATGAGCAGTGGAAAGATAGAGATTGAGAAATTTAATGGTCAGAGTTTTGAGTTGTGGAAACTCAAGATGGAAGATCTATTAGTGGATAAAGATCAGTGGATCGCGGTAGATCCAGGTACTAAATCAATGGAAGTGTCTGATGAAGAATGGAAGAAGTTGGATCAAAAGGCAAAGAGCATAATACGATTGTGTGTCTCAGATTCAGTATTGCTGAATGTATTAGGGGAAGCTATGGTGAAGGCTTTGTGGGACAAGTTAGGGA
>APFE031535667.1:16467-84786 GCA_000404065.3 Pinus taeda | reverse complement strand
TGGATCAGAGAAGATCTACAAGTGGGTATGTGTTTAACCTATTTGGAGGTGCAGTTAGTTGGATGAGTAAGAAATAATCTGTAGTGGAACTGTCAACTATAGAGGCGGAATACATGGTAGCCACTCATGCAAGCAAGGAAGTATTTTGGTTGTAGAGATTATGGTCAAGTATGGGGTTAGTACAGGGATTTATAAGGATAGACTGTGACAGCCAAAGTGAAATTTTCTTGGCAAAGAACCCTGCATATCATTCAAAGACAAGGCACATTGATGTTCAGTATCACTTTGTGAGGGATATGATAGAAGACAAAAAGGTGTTGTTGGTAAAGGTGGACACTTTAAAGAATGCTGCAGATGCATTGACAAAATTTGTGAGCTCTGAGAAGTTATCTTGGTGTAGAGAAACAATGGGCGTTGTAGGGTTGGATAAATGACTAAGCTCTCTTGTGGCCCCTTGTGGAAAGAAAACAACAAGTGGGAAATGTTGGGTTGTGTTATATTCTTTCCACCACTAGCCTATGTAGTTAATTGGGGTGTTAGAAGGGGGGCGGAGTCCCCCCCTTCGTTGTGTCGATTGTGTAGTGGGGGGAGTCACAGGGGGTTTAAGGGGTGTAGGTAACCCCACTCTATGGGGTCTGGGGAAGCGCCTTGGAAAATTTTGTTTTTGGACCCTATATTAGGTTAAGGTAGACCTACCTATGGTTTTGTGCATGATTTTTCACACATGGTTTTGGACGCGATGGTTTTCGGTCCATGGTATTGGATGCTTCGACATTTATAAATATATATTGTAACATTGAGAGGAACATAATGAAAAATCAAGATGGTAGTCCGGGTTTTGGGATCTAGGGGAAAATCTCTATGTATATGTGTTTTATGTGTTAATCTCTCACATTGTTTATTTTCTATGTTTTAGAATTCATATGCAGGTAATTTTTGTATGGGGTTAAAACCTACAAAGGTCTCTTGACTGTCAACCTTAGTCTTGAATCCTCTTCCACTTCGACCTTCTTAGCATCAAGACATTTTCAGCACTGAGATCTTATCACTACCTTGACACCGAGATCTCCTTTACTATGAGACCTCCTCGCTGTCATATGATTGAGACTTTACTTCTATGATGGCACTGAGTCCTTAATAACACTGATTCCTTTTGTGGTGCACCGATCCTTTATCACTGAGGTGGTACCGAAACATAATGACATCATCAATGAACTATGATTTCACTAGAATTATCTTCTATCCAAGCATATTGAGATATTCACCATGATTGTCATATCAACGAATTGTCAACACACTAATATGGCACCGAAACTGTGTTTTTTGGACTATAATAACACCGAAACAGAGATACCTCTTTCCTATGCGTTGGGAAAAATACTGTGAGGGGGGTTGAATCAATATTTTAAAAACTCACGATAATGATTTTCATTTTTGAAATATTTACTAAACCCAAATCACGTACATATGGGACTATTGTAAAAGAAACTAGCATATGCTTAGTAAGCTTGTAAAACAACTAATTCTTTATCTGTTAAACTTAAACCATAATGTAAGAGATTTATTAGGCATTTGATAAGTAGTAAGCAGTTGTAGTTGTTGATTTGGGGTAGCATCGGATGTGCTCTACCCATGAAATTTGGTGGAGAGGTTGGGGCACATGAGATCTCCAATACCCAGAAAGGGTTTGGGAAGATTCTGAACATATCAGGAGATATTAAAATAATTAACATTTTTAATGGAGTCCCTAAGTCTAAACTTAGGGAAAATAAAATATTAATGTTTATTAATATGAATCTGCGTTAGAATGGTCCAAAAGACATGAATCAAGCTAGATCTAATCTTAGCCATTGATTAGGGACTTAATCTCGGCCGTTGAGATGTCAATAGGAAGAGTATAAGAGGAGGCTTGAAGGTCACTTGGAGAATACATTAGAGTGGTCAGTCATTCTATTCTCTAGAGCAAGGTTTGCTAAGAGAGATAGAATCAGTGATCGGAGAGCAGATGAGGGGCATTGCGTACAGAGAGACATAGAGGCAAGGATAGTGCCGGGAGAGCAGCAAAACAACTGAAGAGAGAGACGTAGGAGAAACCAGTGCTCATGCAGGGCCACGCAGAGGAAACTAAGTGTTGCGCAGAGCACCAAAGAGGCTATCGTAACTGGCGTATGGCCTCCTGGGACTGACGGAGGCCAAGATAGGCTGACGCAGGGCCAATGTTGGGCTAGGAGAGGTTGACGCAGTCCAAATTGGGTAGATGTTGTGGTTTCTGGGGCAGATTGGTGTTGAGTAGCTGCCATAAGGATTTTTCGAGGTTTCAACAAGTAGATTTGTTAGAAACTGAGAGGTATTATTGCCAAGGAAATTCTTTGTTGGGCAGGCCAATTTCAACACCCAGATTGTACTATGATATTTCTTAATAAGAAAACCCTCAGATAGCTGCACCGATTTTCCCATATTGGGTTTTTCCGGGGACATTAGTCAAAAAATAATGGTGTCATATGGTGTGCTTATCCTTGCTTCTTTAAGTTGCTGATCTGTAATATGTTGATCATGCACTAGTATTTATTTTCAGTATTACATTGTAAATAACTTGTTAAGGAAAATAACAAGTAGGTAGGAATAAATAAGATAAAGTGCATGGAGGGTTTCTAACTAAGTAAACTTAGAAAATTCAACAGTAGTAAGAACAAAATAAAGTATCACACATAAGAAACACACATGAACACCAGGATTTAAGGTGGAAACTCAATGTGGGAGAAAACCAGTGCTACTGTCGTCTCAGTCTTCAAACTTATCAATATAAAAAAACTTCTTACATTCTTGTACTGGTGTAAACTCATAATAGTACACATGTACCCACCTACTGAAGGCTACAACCTTCACTCATTCTCAAACTCCTACTGGAAGGGAGCTCCAACACCCTGAGCTGACTACCAGCTACTACTGGCATGAAACTTCGACTTCCTCACTGAAGGCTCCTACTGTCAACAACATCCATGGACCACATTTTATAAATTTTCACATTGGATCCACTTGCTTTAATACATCATAACTTGTAGATCAACTGAAGCAAACACCAACTTAATTCAAACAAAATAGTGAGATCACTATAACTAGAACACAAAACTGAACTTAGAATATTGCATTAACACACATAATCAACTGCAACCCTAATCATTCATATACCAACATGTATACTTCACTTAAAGAAACCTATGTGTATACGCGCTTTTCTGTAGAGAAACCTGTGTACAGATCTCAATATACTAAAAAATTGTAATTCTGAATCAGACACAGAGTTGACTAGAGGTATTCTGAACTATTCCGTTAGCTTACAGACCCCTCATACAGTTAGCAACATCAATAATGTTTTCAACCAATCAACATGTAACCAAATTCAACTACATCATTCAATGAGTTCTACTTCAGACATTATCACTCAACCCAGACCAACATGAGGACATCATTGACAGAAAACAAAGATACAACATCACTGATCAGGTTGTTGAGTCATTTATGAACAAAACCCCTTCCTTTATGTACGTGAATTTGGAGAAACGAACCCACTTGTATACACAACTTAATTGAGACCAACCTGTGTACATATCTGCAAATTTTGACTTAAAATTGCACAACTCTTCAGAACTTCAAAAAGACCTAGATCATAATATTCAGAGATAAAAACATGTGTCAATACTTAGATGTATTCAATCCATGAACAGATCATATGATGGAAAGTCATTTCAGGTCTCATGATCCTGATCCATCATTGTATTCATCGATGCATAATTATTTCAGATCTATGTGTCAACTATGGCTCTTATAATGAAAATATACTTCAGATTGAAGTATTCATCAAAATCCCTTTCACATGCACACTTAGCACTTTGATATTCACCTCCTTATATAATTAGAGCCTTAGTCAATACCATGAGTCAAAACTACACTAGTGTCGATGGTAATCTTGGACGAGATAAAGTAACCGCTATTGCACTCAATATTGTGGGCTAATACCATGGTAAGGACCCTTGGTATTCTTAAATTAGTGCACCAACATGTACGCAAATTTTCTTCTTTGTACCTGCATGAATACATGACTTTGCCTTGACGAACCCACGTATAGATCTTCAAATATTCACCTTTATCAAACTTCTTATTCTGATCTGTAAAACTTTGTCCCATCATTTTGTTATTTTGTTCCATCACTCTGTCACCTCTGAACTGACCTGTGGATTCATCTAGTTACCAAATACTTGTTCTGTTACAAGTGAGTTGCCATCAAGGACAACATATGCATCATAATGCCAACACTATGATGATACTAAACCTTACTTACTATAATTTCACCGAAAATAGCTCACTGTAATTGCATTGAACTTATCCCTATGACAAACATCTGAATTTCAGAGAGATACGAACTTGTTGACTGTGGAATAGGACGAGATGCCTATTTATAGTAGTCCATCCATGTAGTTAGCCGACATGAGATTATTAATCATTGTGTCTTCATTTAGGTGAGCCAACATGAGTTTTCTATTTCATCTTGAGGCCGACTTGATGAGGAGAACTTGTGCTTGTCTTTGGAGTGCTTCATGACAATCCTATAGACTCATACATTTGTAATATGCCCAAGGAGGGTTCTTCATATATGAAATTGACTCTTTTTTACTTTAATGACAAATCATAATGACTCTCAAAGGGAGCCATCTAAAAATAAAATATATTACTCATGAAACCCATGAAGAAAACATTACAATAATAATTTTATTTTTCTTCTTTTCATCATTCATAAAAATAACAATTACATGTCATTATGAATACCAAACCTAGTTACACTTTTCAACAGTAGAGGAGGAAGAGGTGGTGGAGTTTTTCATGAAGGTGAGGATCCTTTTGGATTCCCTATCTTAGATACTGATACTACTGCTACCATGTAAATTATCTCACTATCTATCATTCCTAATTACCATGTGTTAAGAACTGAGGATCCAGAAACATTTTTTTTTTTGAGTTTGAAGTATTATGCAAATCATATGATTACCTACTTTATACTCAAAATTTGAAATTATTTCCTTTCACTCTAAAAGTTGGAGCTATTAAGTGGTTCATGGGTCTTGTAACACATTCTATTAGAACATGGGATGATATGAAGAGAATATTCTTACAGAAATATAAATATTATTACACACATAATGACATTAATGATGAATTTTTTAAGATGGCCCAAAAAGAGAATGAAAATCTTGAATATTTGGTGGAAAGATTTGTCTACAATGTCAACAGAGCTAAATTTCATAGTTTAGATGAAGACACATTAAGAACCCTCTTGTTAAAAACCATAAGGGATGAATGGATTTGTCTTCTCAACTTAAAGGGCAAGGGAGATTTTTCTCAGTTGTCATTCCAAGAATTTTGTGAAATATGCAAACACATTTCAAGAGGAAAATCAAAATATGGTAAGAATACAAGAGATCCAATCATGTCAAGAGTAAGAAAATATGCATCTGGAATAGTAAGTAGAGAAGAATTAAGAAACTTTCTTGATAATTTTAAAACTGATATCCTTGAAAATCTTAGCAAACAACTAGATACCTTAAGGATACAAAATAATAAAAAATATGAGAGTGCTTAATTATCTATTTTTTGTCCTATATGTAGGAAAAATCATGCTTTACGAGAATGTCCTCTTGACAGTGTTGAAATATGTGTTATATGTGCAGAAAATCATGCTACCAAGGAGTTCCCTTCAATAGCTGGACTTAAGGATGTTTTCGAATAATAATATGGGACAAGTCAAGATGAATCATTTTGCTATGTTGTTTCCATAAGACCTTGGTGGCCTTGGAAAGTAGGTATGGAACAATACTAATGTACAACATCAATCATATGCACAACCATAAATAAAAGTGAATACACCTATGCTATGGAAAATCTGGCCACCTCAATCACAAAGCCCATCTTGGTCACAAGGTTGGAAAAATGCTTATGGCAGGAATCCTCAGTATCCTCAACATTTCCAACAACCATATCCTCAATATCAACCTCATTATTATTATCCTCCCCAACATCCACAACCTACTCAACCACAACTCCAACCTCAATTGACTTCAATTCAACCACTTCCATGATCATTCACTCTCTTTCCTAAAAATTATAATCAATTACCTACGCAACCTCTCCCCAATCCGAATAATAAAACTCCTAAACAACCCATCTATAATGTTAAGGGTCAACATTTTCAAGCTTGTATGATAGCTCCTCTAGGTATACATGATGTCCAACTTAGATCTAGTAGATTTTTGCAAAAGAAAACACCACCAGTTGCCATCCAAGATTATAAGGAGGACAAAATTCTTGAAAAAGAGGAATCTCTTGATCAAGAAAATAATCCTCTAAAGGAAGATTTTCTTGCACAATTATCTAACAACCAAATCAGGGTAACTCCTACAATTCCTCTAGTAGAACAACCTTCTGTTTCCTCACAAAATCCTCTTTTTCTTGAAAGGATTCAAATTGATAGGGGAATAGAAAGGAAAATAATTCTTCTTGTTATAATATGCTAGATGAATTAAAAACTATTTGCATCAAAATTCCTTTACTTCAATTTATAAAGGAAATACCTATTGTTTCAAAACAATAAGGGAGTTGTGCATCAAGAAACCAAGAAGAAAAAGAAAATACATTAAAAAGATTCAAATGGTAGGAAAAATTGCAAACATTATGATGGGGAAACCAAATTTTCAAAAATATTTAGATCCAGGTAACCTTATTGTAAAAATTCAATTCAATGGTATTGAAATTCCAAACACTTTGATTGAGTTAGAAGCAACCATTAATATCATGGGAAAACATACTATGGATCAATTAAAGCTCCCTAATCTTCAATATACCCCAACTTTATTGCAATTGGTAGATAGATATGTTTTTAAGCTCGATGGTATATTAGAATATGTATCAATATCCTTAGATTCATGGGAATATCATGTTGAATTTATGATCTTAACTCCCAAGAATAACTTAGGAGGACATATGTTGATTCTTGGTACACCCTGACTAGCTACAACTGATGCATTTATAAGTTGTAAATATGGTAATATGTACATTTCTGATGGAAGTTCTACTAAGAAATTCATATTATATCCACCTGAAGCAACAATAAATGAAGTAGAAAGTGAAGTTTGGATTGAGGATGATGATGATGAATAATTTCAAAACATTTAACCTATATTTACTATTTCACAAATAGATGAAGAATATCAACTCATAAATTTGATGAATTATAATGAATCTTCTTCGTATTTTAAACAATATCAAAGTTTTCATGAACAATGTAACATTGAGTATTTCTCATCTTGATAATCTAAAATAGCTTTACATTCTATGGAATAGTTTGGAAATTATTTGGTAGAAATTTATCTAGGTAAAACATCAAACATTAATAATAACTTGGAAGAATTTCAAAAGAAACAATTAATAAAGATGATATAAAAACATTCTTTTGAATATGCATGGGAATACACTGACATGAAGGGAATTGACCCTAATACATGTATGCATCATATCTATATTCAATAAAATGCCAAACTAGTAAGACAACCTTAGAGAAAGATGAATCCCAATCTGAGAGAGATTATTAAGGAGGAACTACAAAAATTTCTTAATGTAAATTTCATCTATCCCATACCAGATAACCACTGGGTTTCTCTCTTGGTGATTGTACTTAAGAAGAATGGAAAGTGGAGAGTATTGATTGATTATAGAGACTAAACAAAGCTACTTTAAAAGATCATTTTACACTACCTTTTATTGATAGAGTATTAAACACCTTAGCAGGGAAGACATATTTTTCATTTCTTGATGGTTTGAGTGGATATAACCAAATTTAACTGGCACCAAAAGATAGCGACAAAACAACCTTTACATTTCCTTCGGGTACATATGTTTATAGGGTACTTCCTTTTGGTTTAGGTAATGCACCTACTAATTCCAAAGAGTAGTTTTAGGTATCTTTTATGACTTGATACATGATTGTGTAGAAGTTTACATGGATGATTTTATTGTCTATGGAAATACTTTTGAATAAACTATGGAAAAGTTAGAAAAAATTATCATTATATGTAAAGAAGCAATCTTTCATTAAGTCATGAAAAATGTTTTATGATGTTTAACGAAGAAATTTTTTTGGGCCATCATATTTCAGGTGTTGGAATCAAGAAGGATGCATCTAAGGTAGAGGTTATCTCCAAAATTTCGATGCCTACTTGTCAAAGATATGTTAGAAGTTTTCTTGGTTTCATAGGTTACTACAAAAAGTTTATCAAAAATTTCACAAAAATAGCTTCACAAATTTTTAAACTTAGAAAGGATTGTGAGTTTTATTGGAATGTTGATTGCGAAAGTGCATTTGAATCATTGAAACCATTTTTTTTTGAAGCACCAATTCTAAGAGGGCCAAATTGGTCTCTCCCATTTCATATTTCTACTGATTCTTCAAACACAACTTTGGGAGTTCTATTGGGAAAAAAATACTTGAATCCTTATGCAATTTATTAAACAAGTAAAAAATTGACTCATGTTATACTGTTACTGAAGATACGTTTTAGCCATTGTTAATGCTATTAATAAATTTAGACATTATATCATTGGTTATGAGACTTTCATTCGTACAGATCATTATGATATTAGGTATTTAATGAATAAACCAATTACTAATGGCAGGATTACAAGATGGTTGTTATTATTACAAGAATTCAATATTACCATTTTGGATAGGCTATGAAACATAGTTGTTGATTTCTTTTCTAGGATATAGAATGATAGTATTGATACACTTGTAAAGGATAACTTTCTTGACTAATATCTTTTTGCAGTATCCAATAAAATTCCTTGGTTTGTAGATATTGCTAGCTATTTGCCTATAGGAAAATCTACTCCACAATTGTTAGTCAAAGAAAAAAAAAGGTAAACAAATCCAGTGCTCCCTATTCATGGATATAAGGAGAATTGTATCAGACATGACTTGATCTAACTATCTGAAGATGTATTCGAGAGGAAGAAGTACCCGAGATACTAAAAGCATGTCATGATGAACCATGTGGAGGACAGTTTTTGGATGATAGGGTCCAAAGAATGGGAAAACCCATTCAATAAGACAAGGCACCTCTACAACCTCAGGTATTAATAGAGCCTTTTGAAAAATGGGCTCTAGATTTAGTTTGTCCAATCAACCCTCCATCCAAAAAAAAGAGGTATATTCTTGTTTGTACATATTATGTTACTAAATGGATAGAAGCTAAGACTTTTACTTTTGCTACTGAGAATGTTGTAGTTGCATTTAATTTTGAGGATATTTTCACTCGTTTTGGTGTCTAAAGGGAAATTGTGACAAACCAAGGTGCTCAATTTACATATAAGTTGGTGTAGAAAATTATGGATCAATACACGATCAAACACTGGAAATCTAGTCTATATCATCCACAAGTCAATGGGCAAGTCGAATCTACCAACAAGGTACTTGAAGTTATACTGACCAAGATTGTACACTTGTACAATCTTGGCAGCTTAGATTTTCACAAATCCCCTTTCTTTCTCCCATTTCCTTTGTTCCCTTATTTTTCTTTAAAAAATAAAGTTTTCAAGCTCAAATAAATACTTCTAAGGGATTATTTTAAAGAGAATTTCCATCCATTATCAACATCATGAAAAATTGTTAATAGTTAGCAAGTAGCAACAAGTTTCAAGGAAAAATAATGAAGTTGAAGACAAAGCTGCAAAATCTGCAACATTTCCTAGCTGATTTCACATTTTGTAGGCAACACTCTGAACCTACAAAGCATTATGAACCTTCAAGTAAAGGAAAAGTTATTACACCAAAGAGGTATGCATTATAAGGTGACTACAAGATGTTAAATCGATTTTCATTAAAGAAAGTAATAGATTTATGAGCTGATGAACAACATATTGAATATTCATGACACACTTTGGAAATAATGACCTAAAATTATGACCTTATAGCCATATTCCATCATCTATATCCTATAACTATTCTTATTCAAATCCCATTACCTCCACCCATATTCCTCAATCATGTCGAAAATCTTCCTCATTGTGTATGAATACATTGAAATTTGTGAAATCCCAACGGTCCTATAAGATCGGATCTGAAGAATAGTGGGAAATCATTAGTGAAAGAAGAAGAGTTTTATTGAAATTTGACCACTGTTTTACAATCCATCTCATTTTAAACTTGCCACTATCGAACCATTTCACTTCACCACTCTATTTTAACCACTCCATTCTTTCACCAAACCTTGTCAAAAGAGGTAATTCAGAGGTAGAAGTTTTGTATCACGATGGGTGCAATTGTCTGATATGAGCCGAATGGAGTGAGATTTCTCAACTCCTACCCATAAGTTCGAGATCAAATGAAAAAGGAAATATGGTTTAAATTATTCGAGAAATTGTATGGGTATGAACCTGAAGTCATTAGAGAGTTTTCTTGGGCTTTCAATGGCGTAGAAGTTGAGGTTGGAGATATAAGATTGAATATTACTATCTTTTTGTAGAAGATGAAATAGAGCTCCCAAGGTATGGTGAGAGTTGGTTAAAAAATAAAAAAGTCAAGGATGAACATTAGAAAACCTTCCTGCACAATCTAGGTATGGATGTTTCAATTTTCAAAAAGGGAATTCTAGTTACAACACTTAAGTCTAAATGGAAAAATTTGTTACTATTCCTTCAATTTTTTTTGAATTGCGAAGGTAGATATGATACATTACTATTTTTATCACACCATGCTTCTAATGCATTTAACTAAGGATAAGGATTTAAATTTACCATATTACTTGAGGGGGAGTCTTAAAAATATGGCCTTCAATATACAAAGGGATTCCAAGAACATTGATATGGCTCTGTGTCATCATGGGCTAGTGAAGATTTTGGTAGAGGTGCACCTGAAGACCACCGAAGATAATTGAAAAAGTTTTCTCTTCAAAAATAATTTTCTAGAGGCACCTGAAGAAGAGGAAGTAAAGAAGACTAAAACCAGTCGACTTAGGGTTTCTAAAAACCATAACCTTGAGGAATGAACGAAGTCAAGGGCTTGTAAGTAATTGGACCAATAGAGACAAAGACTCAACATAATGAGATAGAAGATGATGTTCCTCTTAGTCAATTTTTGAAGGAAGTTAAGAAGAAAAGCAATGGAGAAAATGTTAGAAGAAAGAATGTCAGTGAAATTGAAGAATAACTATAGGCATCAAAGGAGAACAAAGGAAAAGTACAAAAATAAGGAAAAAAAGGGAAAAAAATTCAAAAGACAATAGAACCTGAACATATATTGAGAAGAAACAAAAGGATCATACAAACAAATCAACAACCAACAAAGGCTATAGAACTTGACAATGTCAATGATAATGAGATAGAATATGAAAGCATCTGTCACACTCACACATGGAGTCACATTCATTGTCATGCAAGCGCCATCTCGATCATGAACGATCAAACACGAATGTCGTGCTTGTCGCTTGCACCATTGATCGGTCATGTTGAACATGTGTGTCTGGATGGTTTGGTCATTTCGTTGTCAAGTCATGCGAGTGTGTGTTCGTACAATCACCTATGCATCTTTTGACTTTTCACACACTTAGTAATTTTTGCTAAAGTTTTGACGACCAAACTCCTCGCTGACAGCTGGACCATCACCCTTCTTTCGACTCGATCGACTGTCAACCAGAACAACATAGAAGCACCAAGCTAGTTCTTTCAAGCTACGTTGCCCGCAAGCAACTCAATTAACACTCGTGCTGGCCACCCAGACAGTCGGACCTGACAGTCACCCTGGGACTGACTCCCCTCAAAAATTGCACAGAGGCCTTTGACCTTACCTTCTCAACTGACTGAGGAAATTGCACAAATAGACTAGATAGACACCAAGTACCTGTCCCTATCTCCTTCAGAAAATTGCGCAGTTTTCCCAGTCAGTCATCTGGATAGTCGACTGATTGTTCATCTCAAAAATTGCACAGTGCTCATGAGCAGGCCTTCCACTACCCATCAGTAAGCTCAACATAGAAATTATGCAGAGATGATTAGTAGGCCGACCTCCTAGCCTCAGTGAAATTTTCCCAGCCAGTAGCTCCTAGCAGTAGACTGTCTGTTCCATCTAGAAATTGCGTAGTTTCTGCTGCCAGTGACTAAGAAACCAACTACCAGCTCCCTCTGGGAATTTTATAGTTTTGGCTGCCAGTGACCCCAACAGCCAAATGGAATCTCACTCTAGGAATTGCATGCTTTTGGCTACCAGTGACCCTAACAGCCAACTAGCAGTTCCCTCTGGGAATCCACAGTTTTTGCTTCCAGTGACCCAGCAGCCAATTAGAAGTTCCCTACGGGAATTGCACAATTCTGGTTGCTAGTCTCCCGGGCAGTTCGCCAGAAAAACTGTGCAATCCTTGCCTGCTGAAACTTGATGCAACCTGATCTGTTATTCTAGAAAAGTGCATAAATCTGGCTTTCTAGCCCCCATTGACTGCTCATTCCGGAAAATTCACAGAGCATGTATGCCTTGCCCTCCTTCAACCCAGACTGTCATTCCCAAAATTTGCGCAATTTTTCCTCCCAACCAAGCCGGACCTTGCAGATAGTCACTTTCGACTTAGATTGTCTGTCCCCATCTTCCAATGACTCTTGCATAGTTTTCATCAGCAGTTGTCGGGAGCCATCATCCCGCATCACAACCCTGCTGCCTCTTCCGGTCTCTTGCATGTGAATGATCATGTGTGATGGTAGACTAGGAGGTTTTGGATTTGATGTCATCTCATCATGAGTGACTACAGGTACAGGTACACCAAGAAACATGTCAAGAATACGAACTAGATGAACAAATGGAGAACATGCAGATGAACAGGTTCACTAATAGACGAATAAACGAAGCATGTGAAGTGGATGAACACGACGAAAATGCACTTTCGCGAACAAGTGAGACTGTCAAGCCTTCTAAAATGAAAGAAAGGAAAAACATGCTAAAGCTTCAT
This sequence comes from Pinus taeda, assembly GCA_000404065.3. Lineage (NCBI taxonomy): Eukaryota > Viridiplantae > Streptophyta > Pinopsida > Pinales > Pinaceae > Pinus > Pinus taeda. The sequence goes on along the minus strand of APFE031535667.1, from coordinate 71,749 downwards.
CAAGTTAACCAAGGACCATCGAAGACTCCGCGCACTTCACCATGCAGAGGTGAAGCTATGATACACCATGAAGACATCCATCACTCAGCAACACTGTAGCTCGACATGCACTCCAACAACAACACGAATGTACTAGCATTTTCTTGTCAAGTCATGTCAAGTCAAGTCACGAGTCATGTTGCCCACATATCCACTATGGGATTGTCGTCAATCAATGTGATGTAACGTGGAAGTCCAAGAGACCCACTTGTTGAAACATAGAGTCATTTAAGTCGGAAAGTCATGGAAGTCGAACAGTCATGAGGGTAGTCAAACAACCACAAGGGTTAGTTTCATCCTTGGCTATAAGTACCCCCCTCATTTGTACATGAGAGGATTTTTCACATCAGCTCCTCTCACATAGCCAAGAGAGTCTGTAATATTTTCTTTGAGGTGTAAGTAGTGGCTCCAATGCCCTACTAACGGGGTTAGTGATGTATGGTGTAACGATGTGTCTTCGAACTTTCGCTTAATTCAGAAGCCTGTTAATAGGCCAACACATTTTCACACATGTATTGTATATGTTTTAAGACTGATATTTAACACTTGTAATGCATTTTGCTTTAACTTGTGTTCTACATCTGAATTGTTTCATTTGTTGTAATGCATAATCTATTAATGGAAATGTATTGTATATGTTGTTATCGTTGTCCCATCTGTGTCGACTGCTCTGCTAGACATCAGACAGAACTTTCACCTGAACCTTGCCTTAACAACCATTTCACTCATTCAGATTGTTCCATGAGTGTTGTACGTGTTATCCTATCTTGTATGTTGTGACTGCCACATCCGAGTGGACTGCTCCATCAGAAGTTGTGTATGTCCTTTTTGCATTGTGTGTTCCTAGCCGAGTTGGAACTAATCCCTTTCAACCTAGAACTCACCTTCACCTTTTTCCCCTCACAGCGAAAGAACCATTGACACAAGTACACCTACACTCACCAGGCATGCAAACCTCACTTCTCAAAGAAAATGCGAACCACTCTCCTGTGCTGACAAGAAAGAGTTGAGGAAAATCCTTAAGACAATGGAAACTGGTCCATTATATCGGATGGGACTCCCACACCAAACAATGTGAGGTCTAATTGGGACTTCATACCAGTGTGATCCCCTGAATGTTGGCGGGTCCAACACCATCAACATTTTTGGTGCTAGAAGGAGGGCCACTAGTTGTATATGACTGAAATTCCCCTCACACTCACTCATCAATCATCTGGTCAAGGCAGTAACTCGCACTCCCTCTCACATGACTCTGCAGTTGGTTTCTCCTCACCTCTTAGAATTGAACACGAGATTTCATTTCAACACATTCGCTCTGACCGTCCCGTCACTCTCCAATTCACGAAAGCAGTCAGACTGACCCCAAGTGTACAACACCTTCCATATGCATCAAAGAAGTCAAAAGCCACTCCCATGGGAGTTGTTGTGTCATTGGTGGAAGAAGCAATCCTTGCCACACTTGAAGGTTTGGCAAAAGCTATTGAAGATGGAGAGGAATCTCCAGTCTTCTGGTAAGGTGAAAAAGACACTCTTGTGATCTTGGGATCAGACTTTGGTACAGGAGGCAGAGGGAAAGTTGGCGGAGGAGGTGGAGGTGGAGACGAACCAACAGACTCAGAGCCGGACCCATTAGACTCTGAAATAGAGGATGAGGAAGAAGAAGAAGAAGAGATGGATGAACCAAATCTTGAATGGGTGACACATGGACCATTGGCTCTCCAGTCTGTTCTGCATAAGATGCTGAAGAGAATGGAGAGAATGAACATCAAGTTCAACCCTAATAGCACGGTGAAGGTAGAAGATCATTTGGACAACGTCTACCTATAGCTACAGAGCCTTGAGGTACGACATGATGATGTAGCTTGTATATTGTTCCCATGTACCTTGGATGGTTGCGCATCTGCATGGTATCATAACCTTCCACCAAACTCCATACAGAACTAGGGTGCATTCAAACACATGTTCCTTGAAAAATTTGCTGATGATAAGACCCCAGCTATGTTACTAAAAGAATTAAGTAGCTTGAACATGGAGGGGAAATAAAAGGTAAAAGATTTCAACCAGAGGTTTACACACATATTGAAAAAATTTGCAACGGACACCAAACCTCATGAATCCATCACTATTGATTACTACACATCCTCATTGTCGACCAGCATTGCGCAGTTCGTCAAGCGAGCTGTGAAACCAACAGTCTTGGAAGATTGGGAAGAGGCTATTGTTGTCGAAAAATACCTGCGCACGATTGGACTCGTCAAGGATGATGAACTAACAAAGGACTCCAAAGACATGAGTAGGAAGTCGTAAGCGATGGGCAAGGGTAGAGATAAGGAAGTAAATGATATTGAAACCCTCACTCACCTCGTCAAGATCTTAAAAACTGAAGTGTTCGAGCTTAAACAATGGAAAACTGACACATTTTTAAGGATCTATTTGCCTAGATAGAGATAGGGAAGCAAATCATAAGGAAATAACTGGTCCACTCAAGAAAATGCACAGAACTCTGTGTTCAATGTTGATCAGTGGGCAGATCCCGAGTTCTGTTCATTCCACGAAGAACATCACCCTGAGAACTTCTGTTTAGATTGGAAGTGAGTTGCAAACTTGGTATACAGTCATACACTCAATGCAGAGGGTGGTACACAGAAGTAGCCAGATGATAGATATTATGACGAAGGTATTGCACTTGTTGAAGCATCAAGTTATGGGCATGTGGTGAACGCATATCAGTGCTCGCAAGCAGTGCCAAAGACAAACACCGAGATGCATCCCCTAAGACAAAATGACCATTACAATATTAGGAGTAAAGGGGCTCCCCCTATAGTTGAGGAAATGCAAGAGAAGATCAAAATGCTAATAAGGAACGTTGATCCACAAACCTCCCCAAAGTACAAAACAGAAGACACATCTGGGAAGATGACAACGGGCAAGAGTACTTCCATGAGCAGCAAAATGTAAAACACTTCGCCGAACAACATGAACATCTATTCTACCCCGGACACCTCGGTAAGTCTACCACCTATGGAATACAACATTTTTGGTGACATGAAGAAAACTGGAGCAAACATCAGTTTGTTTGAGTTGGCTAAGATCTAGAGTTAGTGAGATATCCTTCTGCGCGCATTGGGACAAACAACAATAGACAGCGCAACCTCTACCAGCAAGGGAGCAAGCGAACCTCCCAGATCACTTTCCACTGTGCTCAATACACTTTGGATGGAAGAAGCACACTCAGGTTCCCCCCCCCTTCCTACTATCGTTTCAAATTTTCAACTGTAATTTTCACAACTGTCTAGTTGATTTGGGTGCGGTAGCCAATGTCATGCCGCTCTCCATTGCGAAAAAGATCAATGTACGATGGAGTGAAACATCCAACTTGATCGAACATCAGAACTATCCATTGGTGAACTATGAGACGTGATCATCCGACTATCTCATGATGGCCGAGTCCACCAATCCATCAACTTAGTGTTTGTAGACATCTTGAAATCATATGGTCTACTACTTAGCAGAGATTGGTCTAGCAAGCTAGACGAATATTTTGCTATAGACTGGTCTCACATGTGGCTTCCTTAAAAGGGAAAATGCAACCAAATCTGGGTAGATTCCGAGAGGTGCATGAAGCATAATGTCACTTCCCTTAACGGTGAGAACGAACTGTTGGCCTTCGCAGAACTCATGTTTGGAAACTGCCTCTTGGAAAAGACATTGGAGTGTTATCCTACATGGTCAGCTCCAACCTCATTAGACACACAGTTGGGACTCCTTCCTTGCCCAACTTATGGTAATGAAACTTTTACAATTTATTTCTCTGATAGTAGCAGTAGCAGTAACAATAGTAGCAATAGTAGTACTGGCACGCTAAATAGTCTATGTATAGACGAGTTGTGGGCCATGAGTCCTATCTAATTAGAAACACATGATGGCTCAAGGACTGAGTGTACCTCAGTCATCCAAAACAACAAACAATGCATGATTTTGAGATGTGTGAAGTTTGAAGGCACAAACAATGATGCTGAGCATGAAGCACTCAGGTTGAACACACAAAGGACCAACACTACGAACGGATGAAGCAACGTGGGAACCTACCATGATCTGAAGACGACCAAACTCTGTACAAGCTACACATTACAACAGTGACAAATTGTTGACTGCTTGATTGAATAGTATCGAGATGGGTCTACATGAGTAGATGATGACCTGAGTACACATCGCATGCGAGCAATCCAACATGAGATTCTAGGTAAAGGAGGAGACAATCCATTGCTGCAAAGAATGGGTAACACATACATGTTATTTTCACTCCTTTCACTGAAAAGATTGATTAACATTTTAAGTGTTTGGATTACTTGCAAAGTTTGTCATCATACTTGGTTTTCTAATTTAAATCCTTCACGTAAGAAATCTAGGAAAATTTGCTTACGCATTGACTTTAGAAACTTGAACCCCTCCTGGAATAAAAAAACTACCCTGTGCCATCATCCGAGCCCATGTTGCACACGGTACTTGAAACAATGGTGTTGTCTTCACTTGAAGGTCTTCTGGAATGCCACCAGGTTCTGATAGTGGAGCCTGGTGGACTTGCACTGGTCTACGAGAGGTTTGGCCCACACACGTATCATTTGCAATCACTGGGCAGGAGGATTTACAACCTTCCTACCAATTGACAAGATCTCAAACATTATTTTTAGTAGGTCGGGTCATACCCATGCCATGTACATAGTTTGCTTGCTGCTTGTTGTTTCATTTGGTTTGTTTTGCTTATTATCTTTGATTTCGCTTTGTTTGATTCTCCTTACTATTTTGTTCATGTTCATTTTGTTTGTTTGATATATTACTATTTTCTTTTTTTCTGGAAATAAGTGCTGCCAACTACTACGTTCTGGCTTTTAATACAATATATGGCTGAAATTTGAAGAGACTTGTGACATTGCAGCACTTGGCCAATCTTATGTCCATTTTCTCTTGTGCTTGGTTACAACCTTTAGCCGATGTAGTCCCGATGGAAAATACAAACCGTCTGTAAGGGAAGCTTTGGTCCAACCGTGAACCAATGTCCACACTGGGAAGCCCCATGCCTGTACGCAGGCTTCTGCTCTGTGTGTTTAAGCTATCCAAATAGTAGAAATGGAGAAGGGGAAAAATATAAACGAACAAACCTATGTCAGAGGTATTACACGCTTCTCTGAAGGAACAACCTCTTCTGCTCTTGATATGTTGGGATCCCTCTTTTGCCCCAAAAATAAATAAGTGCCTATGCACAGTTCTCTTAAAAAATACAAGGCGAAAGAAGAGAAAGGCTTCCTGTGCAAAGAGGTGAAGCATGCAACTCCATCGGGGTACTGAACAGGCTCGCTAGAAGTGGAGCAATGTGTGTGTTCCTAGATGACTCCACTGAGGGTACTGTCTAGGCCTGCTGGCAGTGGAACAACACCAGAGATGAAAACATCCTATGAAAATATTCGACTCGCGAACTAAACTATCCTTCCTGGATTTGAAACACTGAGATCTAAGTTGAACTTTTGATTGTGTTTGACTGAGTTGGCAAAGGGTGAACTGTGTATGTCCATGGGGTAAGTGGGGAAACTAAAGTAACATGCACAACAATTGAATACTTCCCAAAATACCAAGGTCATGTGCTAGCAATGAACCGAAACAAAGAAGATGGATTTATACCAGTGTGTCGCCAAGTCTTGTAGCGGCTACAACCATCCTCGAAAATTTTAACTTGCACCAATTTTGGAGCCTCCCTTGAAGAGTTTCACTTGATGACTGCACACACTTGGGTTCACTCCGGAAGCTCGTGTGAGTCTTTACATTCACCTTGCTTATTTATTGCATTCAATTCTCTGCATGTTGATGTCTAAGTCATGCTTGTGACCGTGTTCTGGTTATCCTCAAAGTCTTTGCTTCGTATGTGTTTGTTGCGTTCTCCATGAAAGCATCTGTCACACTCACACACAGAGTCACATTCACTATCGTGCAAGCTTCGTCTCAATCATGAACGATCAATCATGAGTGTCACGCTTTTCTCTTGCACCGTCGTTAGTCATGTTGAAAATGTGTGTCTAGATGGTTTGGTCATTTCGTCGTCAAGTCATGCGAGTGTGTGTTCATATGATCATCTATGCATCTTTCGACTATTCACACACTTTGTCATTTTTGCTGAAGTTCTGACGACTAGACTCCTCATTGATGGTCAGACCATCACCTTGCTTTCGACTCAATCAACTATCAACCAAAACATTGCAGAAGCACCAAGCTAGTTCTTTCAAGCTATGCTGCCCACAAGAAACTCAATCAACACTCATGCTGGCCACCTAGACAGTCGGACCCGACAATCACCTCGGGATAGACTCCCCTCAAAATTGCACAGAGGCCTTTGACCTTACCCACTAAACTGACTGAGGAAATTGCACAGACAGGTTAGACAGACACCGAGTGCTCATCCTTGTCTTCTTTAGAAAATTACGCAATTTTCCCAGTCAGTCATTTGGATAGTCGACCGATTGTTCATCTCAGAAATTGTGCAGTTCTCATGAGTAGGCCTTCCACTGCCCATCAGTCAGCTCATCTCAAAAATTGTGCAGAGATGATCGGCAGGCTGACCTCTCAACTTCAGTGCAGTTTTCCCAGCTAGCAGCTCCTAGCAGCAAACTGCCTATTCCCTCAAGGAATTATGTAGTTTCTGCTGCCAGCGATTGAGCAAAAAACTACCAGTTCCCTCTCAGAATTACGCAATTTTGGTTGCCAATGACCCAACAACCAACTAGAAATTCCCTCTAGGAATTGCAGAGTTTTGGCTGCCAGTGACCCCAACAGCCAACTGGTAGTTCCCTCTGGGAGTTGCATAGTTCTGGCTTCTAGTGACCCATCAGCTAACTGGAAGTTCCCTCTGGGAATTTTGAAGTTATGGCTTCCAATCTCCCAGGAAGTTCCCAAAAAAAATTGCGTAATCCCTGCCTGTTGACCCTTAATGAAGCCCGACCCGTTCCTCTGGAAAATTTCACAAATCTGGATGTCTATTCCCCATTGATTATTTGTTTTAGAAAATGCGTAGAGCATGCCTAGCTTGCCTCCTTCAGCCCAGACTTTCCTTCCCAAAATTTGCACAATTTTACCTCCCAGTCGAGCTAGATCTTGTAGATAGTCACTGTCAACTCAGATTGTCTATCCCCATCTTCCAGTGACTCTTGTGTAGTATTCATCAGCAATTGCCCTGAGCCATCATCCCGCATCACAGCCCTACTGTCTCTCCCAGTCACCTGCATCCAAATGATCATGTGTCATGTTTGACTAGGAGGTTTTGGATTTGATGTCGTCTCGTCATGAGTGATTGCAGTTACAAGTACACCAACAAACATGTCAAGACGACGAACGAGATGAACGAAGGGAGCACATGTAGATGAACAGGTTCACCAACAGACAAATAAATGAAGCATGCGAAATGGAAGAATGCGACAAACATGCACCTTCGTGAACAAGTGAGCCTTTCAAGCCTTCCAGCATGAAAGAAACGAACAACATGCTAAAGCTTCATCAAGTGAACCAAGGACCATCGAAGACTCCACACACTCCGCCATGCAGAGGTGAAGCTATGATACACCATGAAGACATCCATCACTCAACAACACTGTAGCTCGACATGCACTCCAGCAGCAACACAAATGTACCAGCATTGTCTTGTCAAGTCATGAGTCATGTTGCCCACATCTCCACCATGGGCTTGTTGTCAATCAATGTGATGTAACGTGGAATTCCAAGAGACCCACTTGTTGAAACATAGAGTCATGTAAGTCGGAAAGTCATGGAAGTAGAACAGTCACGAGGGTAGTCAAACAACGACATGGGTCATTTTCACCCTTGGCTATAAATACCCCCCTCATTTGAACATGAGAGGGCTTTTTACCTCAACTCCTCTCACATAGCCAAGAGATTCTGTAATATTTTCTATGAGGAGTAAGTAGTGGCTCCAACATTAGTGATGTATGGTGTAATGATGTGTGTTGGATCTTTCGCTTAATTCAAAAGCCCATTAACAAGCCATCATGTTTTCACACATGTATTGTATCTTTTGTAAGACTGATCTTTAACACTTGTAATGCATGTTGCTTTAGCTCATGTTCTACATCTAAACTGTTTCATTTGTTATAATGCATAATATATTAATGGAAATGTGTTGTATATGTTGTTAATGTTGTCCCGTCCGTGTCGACTATTCTGCCGGACATCAGACAGACCTTTCACCTGAACCTTGCTATAACAACCGTTGCATTCATTCAGACTGTTCCGTGAGTGCTGCACATGCTATCTTACCTTGTATTTTGTGATTTCCGCATCTAAGTGGACTACTCTATCGGAAGTTGTGTATGCCCTTTTTGTGTTGTGTGTTCCTAGCCGAGTTGTGACTAATCTCTTTCAACCTGGAACTCACCTTCACCTTCTTCCCCTCATAGTGAAAGAACCATTGACACAAGTACACCTACACTCACCAGGGATGTGAACCTCACTTCTCGAAGACAAAGCGAACCACTCTCCTCTGCTAACAAGCAAGAGTTGAGGAAAATCCTTAAGATAATGGGAACCCGACCATCATACTGGATGGGACTCCCACACCAAATGGTATGAGGTCTAGTTGGGGCTTCATACCGGGGTGATCCCCTGAATGTTGGCGGGTCCATTACCATCAACAGTAACTTAGTTTTGTAATTTGAATTCCTATTTGATCGCACTCACCATGAGGGTCCCCTATGGAGTTGTGATATAGTGTAGTTTTTCTTTTAAGTTTCATTCCTTTCAACATTCATTTCAATTCAACCTTTAATATTTAGATGCTTAATGCTTTGTTTTCAAGCACAATTTTTTACTTTCATTTTGATTGCAACATGTTGAGCCCTCGACAAAAAACCAAAAACACTAAAATATTTCCTTTCACAAATATACTTATTTAAATTTCACACTTAGTCTCAGATTTATCTTATATGTTTGGATTGGTTCTAATTAGGAACACGCACATTAGTAATCTAGAGAGGCTTTTAGATTTCAATGACTGTATTTTAATTAGCCTTGCTCTTGATTAAACAATTAGGTTCATTTTTATGTTTCTTAATTTCCAAAGTTCTTTAGAATAGAATTAGAATAGACTTAGCCCCAAGGGTTAGCCCAACCGGTCAAGTCGTGCCTCGCCAAAACGGGAGGTCACAGGGTCGATTCTACTCGAAGCCCTTGGGATCAGGTCTGTGATGGCCAAGGGGTTTGATCCTAGAGATCAGCCTTAGAATTTATGTGGACGTAGCCTGCACCCCCTGACCACAGATGTTCGTGAACCATCGGGAAAAAAATAAAATGAATAAATAAAATAAATAAATTAGAATAGACTTATTTTCCTTTCAAGTCAATTAGAATATATTTATTTCAACTACTCAATTAGATTTAACTTTCATGTTCAATAGTATAGATTTACCTTTCATGTTCAATAGAATAGATTTTGAATTCTTCTTAATAGAATAATTTTCAATTTCTAGTCATTAGATTAATTTTGAATTCTTTGAATACTAACATCATTTGTTTTAAGGTTCATTTCGATTTGAATGGTATTATAGACAAAACATGTGCATATACTTAATATGAATCAGTCTTGAATAGATTAGGTTTTCATTTTGTGTTTAGATTTAATATTTTTGATTGAAAATAAATATCCTAGCATATACGGTGCACATACACTTCACAAGTTCACAGGCCCCGATCAATACTTTAATGAAGTAATTTAACCAATAATTAAATTACCCAAAACACATTATCACTTGTTTCAGTGTTATTGTTTCCAAGACATTCTTGTGTTGTGCAAAATATGTTCAAGAGAAGTCTAAGCATGAGTTGACCAATTGTAGTTTTTTTGACCTTCCATGTCAGCCACGGCCAATCCATGTCGATTGATGTGGGATGCATCAAGGCCCTCCTTTGATGGATGTATTTATATTGACATTAGTTCATTATTTGGTAAGTACATCTAGAAACCAAATAGTACGGTGCAACTTGCAATCATCAATGGCTAGTTTCCTTGTGATCAGTAATGGGTTTACCTTATTGGATCCTGATTAATCAAGTATACAAGTGATTGCCATCAATGACTCTATTAACACTCATTAGATTGTGCTAGCTACATTTGGTCCATTTTCATTATTGGTGGTTCCTCTTGCATTCATTAATGGTATATCTCAATGACCAATAATTAGGTGGTTCATAATGTTGTTCCTAGCTAGATCTAGTAGGTATCCCAAAGGCCTGAAGGGGATCTAATGGAAAGAAGTGACCGTTGTCAGAAGCCTTCCAATCAATATATAAATATATAAATGTAGATTTATTATTATTTTAATTGGAAATTTTCAATTAAATAATAATTATTATCTCCTCCCATCTAAATTTCTTATTAGCATAATCACTACCTTCAACGTCTACATTTTTTAACAACATGGTACATGTGAATTAATTTCCTTTTTGGTGCACAATATACCACATTTTTGGACTGATATGGTTCGTTGCCAACCCTACAAATTCATGTGACAAAATAAGAATAACAAAATAACATAGAAGATGAATGTTACAAACCAGCATATTTTCAAACAACTAATCCAACATCAGTACTTAACTTTTCTGAAATATCATATGAGAACATTTGAAAAATGGTGGGAAATCTTCAACAGCGACTATCTCTCTTCTGCGGGGGTGATGCAGAAAGAGTGATAATATTCACTGTTTTGAATTTTTTTGTTAATCAGGAAAATCAATATTAATGGAGATATTGGCATTTTTTACTAAATTTTGTGAAGTGACTAAATGTAGCTTTAACCATTCACATTAAGATGTTTTTACAATATAATTTCCTAAGTCTATTTAATATCTTAATTATCATAAAAACCAACCTATATCCATCTTAACTCCACATCTACCACTCTTAGAGGGATGAAATCTATTTATCCCTCTCAGCACTTGGTAGACCCAGAATTAATATATATCTAACCTGATAGAATTTCCCCTTTAAATAGTCTATGCTCACATGAATACCATGGGTCAACACCATGGGTTATCATAAACCTGGAACTTAAAAACTATTATTAGTAATTTATAAAATTAATAAAATTAATAATTGATTTTTATTTAACTTTTTTATTTTAACCAAGTTAAAATGTTTAAGTGACTTTAAATTACAAGATCCATTTTTACTCTTGATCTACCAGGCCCCGAGAGGGATCAAATATTTTTTCACTCTATGCTAGTTTGCATATCACGATAAAGATGGATCTATGCTGGTTTAATTCCTCCATTAAATAGGCTACATTCCTCGTGAATACCATGGGCCAATACCATGTGCCATCTTTATTTTTTATTAATAGTAATATTAGGGTTAATAATGTTTTTTTCCATGGTATTAATAATAATTTGGTCCATGGTATTTGGCCCATAGGCTTCACCTAAATATAATGCATTTTTTGAATGTTCGTAAATATAAGGTGACTTATGGAGTAAATATAAAAAAATGTTTTATTTATTTACTATACCTCTCGTTTATTTATATTTTTATTAATTTACCATACCTCTTTTATATATATGGTATTTGGCGTATAGGATTCACTTAAATAAAACCTATTTTCTGAGGCTTCTTAAATAGAAAGAGCGTGATGGACTAAATATAAAAAGAGGTTCTATTTATTTACCATACCTCTAGTTTATTTATATTTTTATTTATTTACCATACATTTGGAGTAAGTATAAAAAGATATTTAATTTATTTACCATACCTCCACTTTATTTATATTTTTATTTATTTACACCCTTGTGTGTCCTTAAATATAAGGTGACTTATGGAGTAAATATAAAAAAATGTTTTATTTATTTTTTTATTAATTTACCATACCTCTTTTATAAGTATGGTATTTGGCCCATATGATTCACTTAAATAAAACCGCTTTTTTGAGCATTATGAAATAGAAAGAGGGTTATGGACTAAATATAAAAGGAGGTTTTTTTATTTACCATACCTCTAGTTTATTTATATTTTTATTTATTTACCATACCTTTGGAGTAAGTATAAATAGGTTTTTTTTATTTACCATACCTCCACTTTATTTATATTTTTATTTATTGGGACTAATACAACCTCCCAAACCAGAAAATGGGTGATTGCAAACGAATTTAACATTGCAAAGCAAAAAATCAGGCGGTTGTAATGGAGTATAACCTCCCAACTAGGCGAATCAGGTCAAAATGAGTCTTTTCATAGTTTATCCGCCCCTTTTTTTGGGCTAAAATTGCTAAAAAAAAAAAAAAAAAAAAAAAAAAAAAAATTGGGCTAAATATATGAAATGGGTGTTTTATAAGAATTTCGCCCCTCTAAAATGAAAAACCCCTTAAATTTTTCCCTTGGGCTAAAATTCGCCCCTAAAATTTACCATGCTCGCGGTTAAGGGCCGAGTGGTCACATACGGAGTGGTGGTCTACTGGTTAAGGCTACCGTTCCGCAGCCCTATCGGATATCGCAGTCGCAATCAACTATCGGCGGAGAGATGAATGTCAACACTCCTTCAGAAACTGTGATCGCTCATCTAGTGGACCTGACAAGTTATAAATTATAACTCTAAAAACATATTGCACCTAGGAGTTATCGCTTATCGCAATCGGCAGATAATCCCAAGCCAAAAAAATAGTCACTCTGCGATACACAGATCTGTTAGGATTATGAAACACAATATATAACATATCGCTTCTGGCAATCCTATCGCAATCAGCATTTGACCTCGGCGGATATCAAATTCCATACACTGCGATAGCAGTGGACCTGCTAGGGTTATAAACTAGAATCTAAAGTTGCATCGCATTCAGGATATCCTATCGCATTTCGCGTCGGCAGAGAACCAATGGTAATGTAATGTAGGACTTTCTACGATTGTGATATGTGATAAATCGCATCACAACCATGCTTGAACCGAGGAGTGATTCTTAACTCCTCTGACATGTGATTGCAATATCGCATCACAAACCATCCTGTCAGGGGCAGATTTTGCAACACCTTCCCATTCGCCAATTGCGATCGCGATTTGTGATTGACTTATCACATCGCAACCCTTCCTGCTTGGGGGTTGATTTCTAATGTCGACTTGCCTTTTTCTCTGATTATGCAAAATGTGATTTGCGGGGGCCAATGGAAACCTGCCACTTGGTGCCTCCTAATTCACTGGGACCTTTTCCATGTCATCCAATCCTGCCATGTCATCAAGTCAACCTTGAATTTTGACTTGCTCTAACTTCTGCATACGAGCTCAGATTTGAGTGTCATTTGCACCGTTGGATTCAGAATGACGAGCACTTCAATCTTAAGCTAAAATTTTCAAGATTCTAACACTTTGATTGTTTTGAAAAATTTTGAGCTCATGATCACTATTTGACATAATACAAGAGAGACCACAATTCAACAAACTTCACCTTTGCTTTTGATATAGGGCTAGGAGCGTATCAAACAAGATAAAGATGAGAGAAGTTTAAATGGGGAACCACACCCACCCCACATCATGGAGAGTAGCCTTGACATGCTCCATCAAAAAGCCCCAAGGAAATTTCATAATCCAGTGGAGGCATGATGGGATTACGAGATTTAGATTTCTTAGGATCAACCCTAGATTCTTTTTTCAACTTCATGGTTAGCTCTACAAAAACATCCACATGGACTTATTTATCTTGGAAAAATTTTAAATTTCGATGATGAAAGTTAGAGTGGCTCTAAACAATTTGTTGGTTTCCCTGGTTAAGGGTTTTTAGGATAAAGATTTAAACATTGTGTGTGATTACTATTGCTTACTTTCCTATTTATAAAAAAAGTGTGTGTGCATTTCTTACTATAAAAGTTTAAAACATACAAATATCTCCCTTAGAGTGATGAAAAATGGGTCATACAAGCAACTTCAGAAATGATAACAATTTGAGAGATGAATGGTGATCAATATAATTGAATGTTACAAGTTTTATATTTTGGAATGATTTCCAATCAAAATTTAACATTTTATCTATCTACATGTTGTCCTTATTAGTATCATAAAGAGTTACCAACAATTATAATACTTATTTATTGAAATTTACGTTATCATGAACCTTTTTGTTGCCTCATTTTGTATGAAAGGGGTTCTTTATCCGTATATAAGAAAATGAGTTTCTTATTCTATCGCATTGCTTGTCATTGTAAAATGTTTAGTTGTTGATTAAAAATATGGATAACCTATGTCATTATAGTGAAAAGAGATATAATAATAATAATAATAATAATAATTATTATTATTATTATTATTATTATTATTATTTAAGTTCCTAGCTGAGCTAGACACCAAATTGATGTATGAAACCTCTTGTCTGTAAGACAATTTAAATGATATAATACACTAAGCAATGATTATAATATATTGCATTAATTAAAATATAAAAATCCATATTGTTATAAATTTTTTGATGATTAATTAAAATGTATTTAAAAAAATAATATGTGACATTTGCATATCCATAATACATAAACAAATTAGTGCTGGAAAATATCGATGCATTGTATTCATTTGAATGCACAACATGTTTCATACCTATTTAGGCATCGATGGATTTCAAATATTGTTATGCATCAATGTGATGTACAGCTAAAAAAGTATTGGTGCTAATAATTGTAATAAAAGAATTGATGCTCCTAACTAAAATAACAACATTGTTCCATTCTACAATTGTCATTATCATTAATAGTATGCTTACCATGACCAAGACTTTACAATGCATAAGAATATATATCAGTTGATGCTTAATCATATGCGACACACACTGATAATTTAAAAGTTATAATACACACTAGTGATTTCAAAACATCTAATCCACACTTCAAACATGGAAATATATAATATGCATCAAGGTTTTGAAAGCTTATAATATGCATTAGTGCATATTAAATATGTATATGCAAAAATGCACCCCACTATTTTAAGCACATTGAAAAGGAACCCCCCTTATGACCTTCAATTCTCCTAGCTTGATCTAAAAGAGCTCCACTATTATGATGTGTTGTGGCTACAAAACTAAAGTAGGTAGAGTTATGTGCACCTTGGAGATCTATTGGGAGGAGTTTCTTGTGTTGGAGGCCTCTTCACCATTCAAATCCATGTACTCAATTTTACCCTATCTAGTTACTATTTTCTCTTGTACATAATTTCTTGGTTGAGTCAAAACCTCAAAGAGTGAACATATTGAGCAGTTCCATTGAGGTGTGGGTTTGAATAAGGGGCATCACCCATATTCTTGGTGCTTATATTGGATTGGAAAGAAATATGTCCTAAGGGTGTTATTTCCTTGTGATTATTGTTCGATCTGAACACTAGTTTGCATTATTTAGTTGAATATCTTTAAAATAAATTAAGCATAGACAAGTTATTTATGTTTATGGCTTAACGTAAAAAAATATTTGAATTTGTGATAAGGAAATGTTTATTCATATTCATGATATTTATTGAATTAAAAAAGAAATAATATAAAAGTGACAAAACACCCACCCTATTAATATTGAGTTTGACTAGTATCCATGTATAACCCAAAGTCATTCAAAATACCATTTGGACTCCAATAGAGCCGAACCTAGTATTGAAATATTCAGAGTGTCAGAGCTTAAGTGCCCCTTTACAATATTATCAAACTCAGAGTCATTCAAAATACCCTTTGGAATACAATAAAGCCTTCTAGTGAGTGTCAGAGCTTCAGTGCCCCTTTAAAATATAATCAAACTCAGATTCATTCAATATACCCTTTGGACTCCAATAAAGCCTTCTAGCGAAATATTTTAGTGTCAGAGATTAAGTGTGTACAGAAGAATGAATGATAATTATGTATTATTATTTAATTTTATTACTTTTTTACATTTATCTTTAGAAATGGGTTTCTTCTATCTCTCAATCCCTTAAAGTTGACTCTTTAAAAATATCAAATTTGATGCCTTATAATACATTTTTTAATTTGATATACTATAATAAATTATTAAATTAAATATCATGGATGACACTCTTTTCATGTCCTTTTATATTTTGAAACTGTAGAGGAAACAATCAAAGCATATCTAGAAGCCAAATATTTGGTTGTCCCCATTGATGCCCAACCTTTTCTACATCCTATGGGAAAGGGCTCATGAGTGCCAAGTTGAAAAAGAGTCTGGTTACAATTACAAACTAGAACCTATTCCCAAACTAATCAAGTCTTGTCCGGTCTATACTTTTGGCATGATATCTCTGACTAGTCACTTCACCTTTGTCATAAAATATAATGCCATCATTTCGCTATTATCTTTATAAGCCAACTACAAAATTTCACTATTTTTATAATCCAACTAGAATATCATTAACTTGTGGCAGGGATGGTACTTACCTAGTTCCCCATTTTGTACGCCAACCCACATGAATTTGTTTCTATACCCGGAGGCAGGCCCCACCTTTCCACTCAATTTCAATAAAAAACCCAAGGGAATAAAATCCTTAATCAAAGGTGTGCCACAAAGAACTGATATTAGAAATTAATTGGGCTGCAACTAGGGGTCAAGCATATGTTGGCTTTGAAACCATAGGAAGGTATATGGTGGAGGAAATAAGTCTAAGGACTCCCTGATATTGGAGGAAATAAGTCTAAGGACTCCTTGATATTGGATGAGTGTCATTGATTAGTGGAAGGGTGGAGGTAGCAGAACTATGGATTCCTATCTCATTGTTGACACGATTTGAAAATTTGAAGGGTGGAGGCAACAAAACTCTGGATTCTCTAACCTTGGTTAATTTCTTTTGATTGTTTAAGGGTGGAGGTAGTAGGCTTCTGGATTCCCTATCCATTGTAGATCATCATTTTGTAGATGAAAATATCGAGGCAATAGGCCTCTTGATTCCCTGAATGTGATCAACCACTAAGTAGTTGGTGGGTGGAGGTAGGAGGACCTCTGGAGTCCCTGTTTGAAATGGAATATATTGTTTATTTCCCTTGAGCATGACCACTTCAATCCCTTGGAATCTGGCTTGACGGTGACAACTACAAGTAGCCTAGCTACAACTTGTCTATGGCTGGGTGGAGAGTTGAAGTCCTAAAGTCAGTGGTCCACTATCAATATAAAATCAACATAATTTCTCTTACGTATACCTTGTATGGTTCCATGTATGGTTTTCCATCATGATATATGAATGGTTATCATGTTTATTGTATGAATGACAAGTCTTGAGTCACTTGTGTTTATATGTTGAATGGTTGATTATGATCCACATGAGGATGCATGGATAATTATGAACATTTCATGGAGTTATGAGCCTTATGCTAACATGATGATGCAGGAAAGGGATTCACCTTTGTTAGTGTTTGGATTGCAATGATGATGTGTTTGATCTATGAGGAGAATGTGCTTAGTTATGATTTTTATATCATGACAAACAAATGTTATGAATTGAACCCTGTTTAATCATGGAAATGTTGTATTTCAGCATTGTTAACGCCATGTTTATATGTCTGTTATAATATTTCTCTTAGTTGTATTCCTTTCACTTGAATGTGGATGTATGCATGGTCATGGTGAATCCATGGTCTTTATAGTTCATCTCATTAAGTTGACACAGTAAAGGGAGGTTATTTACCTACCTTACAAATTTGCTTTCTTCTTGTGCCTTTAGGAGAATCACTCTTGGAAGTGACTCTATTTTTGGTGGCTTTCATTAAGGGAATGATCATCAGTCGTTCATGAGGATTTTACTTAGATTTCAGTGGCCTTGAGGTGTGGTTACTAGCCCTTGAAAGCCCTTAGAAACCTAAAAAACCTTTTAAGAAAATCGGTGCCTTAAATACTTGAAATTGCAGGAAAATTAGTAAAACATTTCGGGGTAGTCGAAAAGGGCATAGGTGGAAGGGTGCAATTGATCCCGACTAGGTTGGAGGTGAAATAACTTGAAATTTGCAGCTACTAATGAATGCATACTTAAAATAATAGACACAAATTTCTTCTACTCAATCTGCGGAAGGGAAAACATACAATAGAAACACATGCAATCATTCAATCAAAATGAACACATTTTTTACTAGGGAACCCAACTAGGAAAAATCCTCCTTTGTTTGTATTATATTAGATGATAAAAATGATCTATTACAATGAAAACTTCAATTCTTGAAGCTCAACCTGCACTGCAATATTGATCTCCTCATGAGTCTGCTTTAGCCAATACTTAGCCAAAATATGCCTCCTACTTCCTCCTATTTCCTTATGTAGTTCCTTCTCCTAAAGAATATGGAAGCTCCTATTTCCTTGCGCAAATCCAAAGAGAAATGGCTCACCTTCTACATTCAAACTTTGTACACTCACTAGTATACAACAATAAATACAATTATGCCTTTTTCCTCAACTCAACTAGGAAATTTGAATTTCATGCATGACTAGGAAATCAGTTAGTGAACTGAGAGATCATTGAGCTAACAACAATTACGACTAATATATTGAACTCCTACTGACTCTATTCATGACTATAGCTCAGAAAACTAAGTTTCACTAACTATAACTCCACTATATTGCTAGATCTTAGCAATCAACTAATGCACAAGTCTACTTCTTGCCCACAAACTTCAGTTGACTAACTTTACTAAGTAACTTGGCCATGTCACTCCTACTAACTACAACTCAAGTCATCATGTTGATGTTTAAATTCAAATTTCTCCATTTAACTGAGGCACAAGTCAAATGAATCATTTTCTTCCTATAATTTAACAACTAGGGTTGATGTTGGAGTTGGAGGTTGGGACACCAACCCAAGTCAGAAGTCGGGGGTCAGGTCGGTTATGGAAAAGATGATGTCTGTAGTGGAGGTTGACCCTGACCAGGTCAAAGGTCGTGGGTCGGGCATAGAACAGTGAAAACACATTGTGTGAGGTGTTCCAACCCCGAATGGCCTATATGCCCAACTGCCACAAGGGCCAATGGCGGACTGCCATGTGGTAGTTGGATGATGTGGCAGGGTGAAGTGGGGCCTATCTTTAAGAGGCTATATCTCTCAATATGGAGGTTGGATTGAGGCAAAAATTGATATAATCAGATTCGTCTCGATGAGACAAACACAATGGTGATGGTTATTCTGAGTTTAGAGGAGTTTATGAAAAGGCGAAACTTTATACCCCATTTTCATAACAATGCCTAGAAAATCGAGTTTTCATATTGACCACCTTTTATCCATGGTATTGGGTAAGGGGTGTTGGTGCAATTGATATGTAGTATTTTCATTTTCAGAGAATATTGTAGACATTTTCACTAAGACTTTCACTGAATAGATGTTCACAACTTTGCAAGAGATCTTAAGAGTGAAGGACATAATTTCCTAGAAAATGACCTTGCAAGAACTATCATTCTTATTTTGGGGGGTTATTCCCACTGGATTTTCCCTATTTGCCCCACAATTTACAGTTTTTTATACATGAGTATATAACATGGCTAAAAATTATCAGGACTCATTAACTAAGTGCACTCCTCAATTGTGCTTCAGGGGGGTGTCAGGGTAAATGCACACTTAGGGCATCATCTGTACATAATTATGTCAATATATGACCATTTTTATTTATCTATTATACATTCCCTACCATTTGATATCATCTTCTATTTTTATCATTTTCTAGCTTTAGTAAAGTCTATTTTTAGAAAGGGGTTCCACATAGGATGACATGTGGCAATGAATGGGCATTGAATAAGTAATGACATGGCAATTTACTCTTTGTTATTGTGCATTACATTATCCATAAGGTCCCTAATCATTAATGCACACTACCTCTCTTATTTTAGGATGCCATATTATCCACAACCTTATCCACTCACTTACCAATATTATCCTTTGATTTTTAGTCTTATTTTTGGAGGTTTTTTGCTCTTTCTAAGTTCAGAGTTAAATGAGGGAGTATTCACTTTAATTATAACTTGATTTTTACTTCATTTATATTTAGTCAACTCTATTTATATTCTCACTCTATTTTATGGTCTCCTATCTTATTTTAGGCTATTAGCTACTCAATCAAGGTGCTTTTCTATTTTCCAGTGTGAATGCACTATAGAACCCCAACCTAGTGTGCATTGGTTTCCTCTTAGGGAGGGTTATTTAATTGTATTCATGTCAAGTAATAATACACACGATAGTTTGAGTAATTTGAATTGGTTTATTTAGCTACTTCGACTTATTTAGTGCAATTATATTATATCTTCTTTCTTGTTATGCAATTTTTATTGTAGTATTTTCTACACAGTAGAGATTGTGCTTGTGCTTAAAATGAAAGAAATTAGAGGAAATATGTTGAGACAATATCATGAATTTTTAATATGTAGGAATGAAAACTAGTCGAGGTCCTTGTTCTTGTAGGTGTAATTTATTTGTAGATAAGTGTCTGAAAACATAAGAAGAGGAAGATGACATGTTTGATGTTCCCTATGTGTTGACGGTGCTGGACTTGCCAACATTCATGGGATCACCCCAGTATGAAGTCCCAACTAGACCTCACATCGTTTGGTGTGGGAGTCCCATCCGGTATGATGGCTCATTGCCATTGTCTTAAAGATTTGCCTCAATTCTTGCTTGTCAGCACATGAGAGTGGTTCGCTTTGTCTTCAAGAAGTGAGGTTCGCATGCCTAGTGAGTGTAAGTGTCACTTGGGTCAATGGTTCTTTCATTGTCGAGGGAGAGGGTGAGAGTGAGATCCAAGATGATTGCGAGCAGTCCGAACACTGTTAGGAACACATGACACAATAGGACATCCACAGCTTCTGAACGAGCAGTCCACACGAATGCAACAGTCAACAACATAAAAGCTAAGATAACATGTATAGCACTCAACAAATTAGTCCAAACAAGTTCAATAGTTGTTACAACAAGCTTCATGTGAAAGGTTTGTCTAATGTTCGGGAGAGCGGTCTACACGGGCGAGATAACGCTAACAACATATACAACACATTTCCATTAATAGATTATGCATTACAACAAATGAAGCAGTTCAAATGTAGAAAACAAGGTAAAGAAACATGCATTCCAAGTGTTAAATATCAGTCTTACAATAGATACAATACATGTGGGAAAATGTGATGGCCTGTTAGCAGGCTTCTGAATTAAGTGAAAGTTCCAAGACACATCGTTACACCATACATCACTAACCCCAAGTGTGGGGCATTGGAGCCACTACTTACTCCTCAAAGAAAAGATTACAGACTCTCTTGGCTATGTGGGAGGATCTGAGATGAAAATTACTTTACATGTACAAATGAGGGGGTATTTATAGCCAAGGGTGAAACTGACCCTTGTGGCTGTTCGACTACCCTCATGACCATTTGACTTCCATGACTTTTCAACTTACATGACTCTTTTTTCAACAAGTGGGTCTTTTGGACTTCCACATTACATCACATTGATTGACAACAAGCCCATAGTGGAGATGTGGGCAACATGACTCATGACATGACTCGACATGACTTGACATGACTTTGTTGGTACATTCGTGCTGCTACTAGAGTGCATGTCGAGCTACAGTGCTACTGGGTGATGGATGTCTTCATGGTGTATCATAATTTCACCTCCACATGGCGAAGTGTGCAGAGTCTTCGATGGTCCTTGGTTCACTTGATGAAGCTTTAACATGTTTTCCCTTGCTTTCATGTTCAAAGGCTTGACAGGCTGATATGTTCGCGAAGGTGCATGTTCATTGCATTCATCCGTTTTGCATGCATTTTTCATTTGTTCATTTGTGAACCTGTCCTTATGGATGTTCTCCATTCGTTCATCCCATTCGTCATCTTGCGATGTTTGTTGGTGTGCCTGTACCTGCAGTCACTCATGACGAGAAAACATCAAATCCAAAACCTCCTAGTCTACCATGACACATGATTATTTCAGATGCAGGTGACTGGGAGAGGTAGGAAGGTTGTGAAGTGGGATGATGGCTCTAGGCACTGCTGATGAAAACTATGCAAGAGTCACTGAGTGATGAAGACAAGAAATATGAGTCAACAGTGACTGTCTACGAGGTCTAGCTCGGTTGGGAGACAAAATTGCACAATTTTTTTAAGGGATAGTCTGAGTTGTAGGAAGGCAAGGTAGGCATGCTCTGTGCATTCTTTGGAACGAATGGGCAGTAGGGGCTAGACAACTAGATTTGTGTAATTTTCTAGAGGAGCGGATCAGGCTGCATGAAGGTTTAACACGCAAGGATTGCATAGTTCTTTGGGGGAACTGCCTGAGAGACTGGCAGCCAAAACTGTGCAATTCCCAAAGGAAAATGCCAGTTACTGCTCGAGACACTGGCAGTAGAAATTGTGCAATTTCTGGAGGCAACTTGCAGTCTACTACTAGGGGCTACTGGCAAGGGAAACTACACTAAGGTCGGAAGATTGGCTTACTGACCATCTCTGTTCAAATTCTGAGCTGAGCTAACTGATGGGTAGTGAAATTCCTAATCATGAAAACTGCATAATTTCTAAGATGAACAGTCGGTCGACTGTCGAGATGACTGACTGGGAAAACTGCGCAATTTTCTGAGGGAGACAGGGATGGGCACTTGGTGTCTATCTGGCCTGTCTATGCAATTTCCTCATTCATTTGAGTGAGTAAGTTCAGTGGCCTCTGAATTTTGAGGGGAGTTAGTCCCGCAGTGACTGTCGGGTCTGACTATCTAGGTGGCCACCATGAGGGTTAATTGAAATGCTTACAGGCAGTGCAACTTGAAAAGACTAGCTTGGTACTTCTGTGTTGTTTTGGTTGATAGTCGATCGAGTCGAAAATAGGGTGAGGGTCCAACTGTCAGAGGGGAGTCTGGTTGTCATAACTTTAGTAAAATGACTAAGTGTGTGAATGATCGAAAGATGCATAGGTGATCATAAAGACACACACTCACATGACTCGATGATGAAATGACCCAAACCATCCAGACACACATGTTGAACATAACCCAAACCATCCAGACACACATGTTGAACATAACTGGCCGATGGTGCAAGTGACAATCATGACACTTGTGATTAAGTGTTCATTGATCGAGACGACACTTGCACAACAGCGAATGTGACTCCTTGTGTGAGTGTGACAAATGCTTTCATAGTGAACACAACAAGAACATACGAAGCGAGGACTTTGAGCATAACAAGAAGATGGTCGCAAGCATGACTTAGACATCAGCTTGTAGAAACTTGAATGTAATGAATAAGCAAGGTGGATGTAAAGACTCACACAAGCTCACAGAGTGAACCCAAGTGTGTGCAGTCATCAAGCGAAACTCTTCAAGGGAGGCTCCGAAATTAGTGCAGGCCAAAATTTTGGAGGGTGGTTATAGCTGCTACAACACTTGGCAACACGCTAGTAGAACTCCAGCTTCTCTATTTCGGTTCATTTCTAGCATAGGGCCTTGGTATTTCGGGAAGTATTGAATCATTGCGCAGGTTACTTTAGTTTTCCCACTTACCCCATCGACATACGTGTTTCACCCTTTACCAACTCAGTCAAACACAATCAAAAGTTCATCTTAGATCTCAGTGTTTCAAATCTGAGAAGGGTAGTTTAGCTCACGAGTTGAAGATTTTCAAAGTATAAGTTTTCATCTCTAGTGTTTCTCCGCTGCCAGCAAGCCTGGACAGTACCCCAATGGAGTCACATAGGAACACACACATTGCTCCACTGCTAGCGAGCCTGGTGAGTACCCCGGTGGTGTTTCATGATTCACCTCTCTCCGTAGGAAGCCTTTCCCTTCTTTTGCCTTTGTGTTTTTCAAGAGGACTGTGCGTAAGAACTTATTTATTTTTGGGGCAGAAGAGGGATCCTGACTTATTGAGAGCAGAAGAGGTTGTTCCTTTAGAGAAGCATGTAAGACCTCTGACATAGGTTTGCTCATTTTGATTTTCCCCTTCTCCATTTCTACTAGTTGGATGAGCTTGAACACACAGAGCAAAAGGCTGAGTATAGGCATGGGGCTTCCTAGTGTGGACACAGGTTCATAGTTGGACCAAAACTTCCCTTGCAGATGGTTCGTATTTTCCATCAAGACTTTGTCAGCCAAAGGTTACAACCAAGCAAAGAGAAGGCTGACACAAGACTGGCCAAGTGCTACAGTGTTAGAATTCTCTTCCAATTTTAGCCACATACTCTATTCAAAAGTTGAAACGTAGTAGTCGGCATCACTTATTTCCAGGAAAAAAAGTAGTAATATATCAAACAAACAAAACGAACGTGAACAAAAATAGTAAGTAGAATCAAACAAAGCAAAAACAAAGATAATAAGAAAGCCAAACATGATGAAAACAACAAGTAGCAAGCAGACTATGTACATGGCACGGGCGTGACCCAGCCTACTGAAAATAATGCTTGAGATCCTAACCATTGACAGGAAGGTTGTCAATCCTCCCATCAAGTGATCGCAAATGATACGTGTGTGGGCCAAGCTTCTCATGGACTATGTATGGGCCAATCCATAGGGACTGGAACTTCGTATGCTTGCCTTTGTCTTCATGGGGCTTATCCCATTTTAGAACTAAGTCACCCACATCGAAGCTAGCTTTCCCTGCATACTTCCTACCGATCCACCTGTTGATACGGTTCTGGTGGAGTGTTAATTTTTCTTTTTCTTTCATCCTTTCTTCATGAAGATTATGGAGAGCATCTATCCTACATTGAACTAGCTAGCAAGGCTTGCCTTGGGATTCCTGGGAAAGTTAAAGTGTAGGCAAGTAGATATTTGGCAAGAGGATGGATTATTTATCGTAAACCAAGAAGTATGGTGAGGTATTCAGAGAGGGTTTAGGTGTTACACAGTCAGCCCATAGTGCATTCGTCGGGATGGTATGCTAGTTATGTTGCTAAGAGAAAACACTCTTCTTGATTATATGAATGAGGTTTTTATTTATAGACCCTGCTAGACCGTTTCCTTGCGGATATTAATTCGATGAATTCTTTAGCACAATACCATTTTGTAATGCAAAGTCATAGAGCTTTAAATATGAAAAATAAGTTGCATTATCAAAAAAAAGTGATACCGAAATGTCAAAGCGTTAGATGATATTCTATTGGAGGAAGCTGATGAACTCCTAGTCGTTCACTTGTTTGAGCGGAACTGCTTTTGTCCACTGCGTAAAGTAGTCAGTTGCTATTAGGATATAGTGGTGTTGTTTTGATGAATGAGGGAAACTTTCCCCAACAATGTTGGAATGGTTCAGTCACTGCAAAAGGGTGCAGTGGGGCTACTGATCTTCGTGTTCTGTCGGCACATCGTTGAAAGACCAGGCACTTGTGGGCATAAGCATGCATATCCTTGAATAATGTGGGCTAGTAAAAATCGGCTCACATAACCTTGTGTGTAGTGGTATTTCCCGCAAAGTGATCCCCAGCAGGTCCATCATGCATATCTTGAAGTACCTTCTCTCATTCATGTGCTTCTAGGCACCTGAGCAAGACTCCATTACTATGCTTTCTGTAAAGCACTCCGTTCACTGACTGATATGCTAAGGCTTTCAAGCACAATGCCCTTTCTGTTTGATAGAAAAGTGAGAGCGTATGGTGTCATGCTCAAGGTAATGGCATACATATTCATATCAAGAGGTTCCATTTTCCATAGGTGTTGCTCGCGTTATGTCATACATCTCAATCTCTTGCTCCCAACTGGTGAGCTCTTCTTCATTCTCCGGAGCATGTACTGCTTCAGCTACAAATCTACAAAGCCCGTGTCCTTTGATCATGTGCATTGGCTTTATTTCAAGATCATATTCTTGCAAGCCTATCATCCAGTTTGCACGTTGTTCTCCCAGCTCTTGTTGTACTAGCAATGTGTGGGCTGCTGGGTGGGGATGAAGACTATGCAATGGTTCTTCAGCAAGTAGGGCCTGAAGTGTTTCACTACCTTGTAAACTGCATAAGCCTGCTTTTCAATGGCATGATTGTTGAGCTTTGGTCCTTGCATGCTTGCACTCATGAAACATATGGGAAATTCATCATTAGCTTCATCTTTCTGAGTGAGTACTGCATCTAGTGAGTTATCAGAAACGAAGGTGTATAGCAAGAAATCTTTCTTGAAATCTAGGTCGTTAAGTGAAGGCGCTTCTGCAATGGTCTGCTTAATCCGGGCAAATTCATACTTCTCTTTCTTACCCCAGCTGTACACTACATCTTTCTTGACCATATCCTGCATGGGCTTGACTATCTGTGCATAATCCAAGATGAACTTCCGGAGGAAATTTATCTTGCCCAAGAAGGATTGCATGGCTTTCTTGTGGACTGGGTGATGAATCCATGTGATGGCTTGGACCTGATCTGGATCCACCTTGATCCCACTCTTGGAAATGATGTGTCCAAGGAGGTTTCCTTTTGACACAGTGACTACGCTCTTCTTTGGATTCAAGGAAATCTCGTATCTTCGTCATCGCTCAAAAATTTTCTTAAGAAGGCGTATGTGGTCTTCTCATCTTCTTGAGAATGTAGTCACATCATCAAGGTATACCACCATGCTCTACTCAATGAGTCCATGAAAGGAGATGTCCATAGCACGCTGAAATGTTGTGCCTGCGTTTACAAGCCCAAACGGCATTCGTCTATAAGTGAACGTACCCCACTTAGTACAGAAAGTAGTTTTGAGTCTGTCAGGTTCTACTACCAGAACTTGATTGTATCCTGAGAAACTGTCAAGGAGAGAGAACATCTGTGCCCTAGATACTATTTGCAAAATATGGTCCATAGATGGCACAGGATAGTTGTCTTTGTCTGAGGCACGGTTTACGTTCTGGAAATCGACACACAAGCGGATTTCCCCAGACTTCTTTCATACAAGCACAAGGTTGGAGACCCAAGTGGAATGGAAAAATTTGTATATGATCCATGCATCCAACAGTTTAGTAAACTCCTTATGTATGAGGGGTTCAAGCAACGAATGTACTTTTCTCAGCTTCTATTGATATGGCTTGATCCCTTCCTTCATTGGAATGATATGTTGGAAGATCTACGTGTCATAAGTTTTCAGGTCATCGTACATCCACGCGAACACATCTCGGTACTGTTTGAACAAGCGGATAAAGGCTTGCCACTCTTTTTGTGTACAACACGTACCAAGATTGACAAAATTTGGATCCTGTTCTGCTCCCAGGTTTATCAATTCATGCCTCATGGTTGAGCTGTGGGTCTTGTTGTTCCTTGGCCCTTGGAACCACTCTTGCAAGTAATATAGATTTTCCAATGATGCCACAACTTTTGTGATAATGTGGCCTTTCATGTTACGAGCTTTTGCTTGCAGAGAGCACTCGTGCTCGTCATCATCTATTGCTGCATCTTTGAAAGCGTCAGCGTTGGCCATAAAATGTAGTATCTGTTGGTCATCATTAAACATGCATAAATTAGTTATGTTTTTTGGGATATATGGTCTGTACAAAATTTCAATAGTAAATCTATCCCTAATCTGTGACACTCTCGAGGCTGCATTTTCCAGTGCATTGGCAACTGCATTATGTGCACGTGGTACAACAATGATATTAAATTCTTGGAAATTTGAGGTTAGTCGCCATACCTCTTTTTGGTAACCTTTGAGATGCGATGATAAATAGTGAATGGTGTTACGTACATGCCTTACCACTATCTTTGAATCACCTACCACTTTGAGCATGACCACATTGAGGTTGATGGCTTTTTGCAAGCCCAACATGAGTGCTTCATATTCTGCTACATTGTTCATGCCCTCAAAATCCAAACAGCTTGACACCAGATGCTTCCTGTTGTAGAGGTCGATCAGAACACACCTAGCTCCTGAGCCATCCTGTGTCTTTGATTTGTCGAAGTACATAGTCCACAACTCATCTATACATGGACCACTTGATGTGCTAGTATTGTGGCTTCTACTGTTGTTGCTACTACTGCTACTATTGGTACAATGTGTTGTACAAGTTTCATTACCATCAGTTGGGAAAGGAAGGAGTCCCAATTGTGTGTCTAGTGGGGTTGGAGTTGGCTGTGCAGGATAACACCCCAATGTTGTTTCAAGGAGGCAGTTTCCAAACATGATTTCTATGAAATCCAACAGTTCATTCTCACGATTGATGGGAGTGACATTATGCTTCATATAACTCTTAGATTCTACCCAGATTTGGTTGCACTTTCCCTTGTATGGAAGCCACATGTGAGACCAATCTATAGCAAAATATCCATCCAACTTTCTAGACTATTGTCTACTGAGTAATAAACCATATGCTTTCGAGATGTCCACAACAACTATGTTGATGCATTGGTGGACTCGACTATCATGAGATAGTCGAATGATCACGTCTCACAGTTCACCAATGTATGGCATTGATGTTCTATCAAGTTGGATGATTCTTACGGATGTTTCATTCCATCGTGCATTGATCTTATTAGCAATGGAGAGTGGCATGACGTTCGCTGCCATGCCAGAATCAACCAAACAGTTGTGAACATTGCAGTTGAAAATTTCAAAAGATAGGAGGAATGGGGGGCAACCTGAGTGTGCTTCTTCCATCCAGAGGGTATTAAGCATAGTGGAAAGTGATCCGGGAGGTGTGCTTTCTCCCTTGTTGGTAGAGGTTTCATTGTCTGTCCTAATGCACGCAACATGATCTCGCTGGCTCTAGTTCTTAGCAAACTCAAACAAACTGATGTTTGCCCAAGTTTTCTTCATATCATCAATAATGTTGTAATCTAGAGGTGGTAGACTCACCGAGGTGTTTGGGGTAAAACGAGTGTTCGTGTATATCCTGCGGAGTATTATGCAGCTTGTTGCTCATAGATGTGTTTTTGTCCACTGCTGTCCTCCCAAACTTGCTTTGTGTTTTTTGCTTTGGGCTGGCCAGTGGATTGGTCTTCCTTATCAGCAGTTTGACCTTTTATTTCATTTCCCCAAGTGTGGGGGGATACCATTTACTCCTAAGATTGTAATGGTCAGTTTTCAAACAGGACTGTCTCTCGATGCTTGTCTTTGCCATTGTTTGCGAGCACTGATACGTTCACCACATGCTTAGAGCTTGATGGCTCATCAGGTGCAACCTCTTCATCATTGTCCATGTCTTTCTGTTGCTCCTACATATTACTTCTCGCATCGAGTGTACGATTGTAAAAAGAATTTGTGACTCGCTTCCAACCTGAATAAGAGTTCTAAGGATGATGTTCTTTATGGAAAGAACATAATTTCGGATTGGCACACTGTTCGAGTTGGAACGCAGGCTTCTGCATAGTTTTTGAAACGAACTAGTTGTTGCTTGATGCGCTGCTTGCTTGTCTTTGCCCAGGCAAGCGATTGCTTCCAAATGTGTTTGTCTTACGTTTTTTGAGTTCAGACATTTCAGTGGACAAGCTCTTGACAAGATGAGTGAGGGTCTCAATGTTAGTTGCTTCCTTGTCTCTACCCTTGCTCGCCATTGCTTGGGACTTCCTACTCACATCCTTGGAGTCCTTCCCCAATTCATCATCCTTGATGATTCCAACTGCACGCAGGTCTTTCTCAATAGTCATAGCATCTTCATAATTTTCCAATAGTGTTGGTTTTTCAGCTCGCTTAATGAACTGCACGATGTTGGTTGGCTGTGCGGACATGTAGTACTCGGTGGTGATGGAGTCACGAGGCTTAGTGTCAGCTGTGAATTTGTTCAACACACGTGTAAACCTCTGATTGAAATATTTCACTTTCTCTTTTCCCTCCATCTTGAGGCTTCCCAACTATTTGAGTAACATGGCTGGGGTCTTATGTTGGCTTATGGGGGCTTGACCCAGGTTCAGTGTTAGTTAGCCAAACAAATCCCTACACTACTGGCCCTTTCGGCATCCGCCAATGGAGTGCAGACTAAAGTCTCACCCAAAGTAGTATGGGGGGATGCTGGAACCAAGTTTCCACAACCTTGAGATGGATGTGATGTCGGTTTATTCTAGCTATACATGCCTTCGTGTAGGTTGCTTAGCCCTTTTTTCCACCCTTCAGTACCTTCGCAAAAGGGTACAATCAGTTTTTGCGCAGCCCTAACCAGGGGTTGATATACTTTTGCTATTTCCCAAACTACGCTAAGTATCTTACTTGTCTTATTAACAGATCTTAGTTAGCTTTTCATAAACATATGTTCTTACTTGCGTTCACTTAACCAACACAATTACATATATTCATGCATCATATAAGCATTATACGTGAAATTCATACCCAATATAACAAGATGCATAAACAAGAAGTAAAGATGCAGAAATTGTAGAATACTTCTCTTTATTGATAATTCCAAACAATTATAGACTCGACCCACCCTACGCACTCAGTTGCAGGGGTCCACGCACTCATTTGTGGACTTATAGGCCTCTGTGTACTTAGCTACAGATCCTCTACCTATGCTATGACCCAAGACTTAGACTTATACTTCAGAGCTATCTCTCATACATGTTCAATCTTTCTTCATTGATTCCTTTTTTTTAACTACTTAGAGCTTAGCTCTATTTATACAATCCAATGGTCTGCGGACCATGGGTAGATCTAATACAGTTGACATTACATTTCTAAAATAAGGGTGGACAACCCTATGAATCTTTAACATCTACGCGCTCAACGACCACAAATTGCGGAGTCTTTATACTTGGATTACAAAATTATGACCAAAATATGGGCTTTTAGCCCCAAAATTGCCCTTGGGTGATCCCGCACCCAACAGGCCCCCAACACAAGCATCGTGACTCACCCTGAGTCACTCTGTAGTTGTGGAGATCTTAGCGTGAAGACCTCCTAGCTCTGTTTGGATCACCACAACTTTGGCACTGCACTGAGCGGCGGCCTGCTGGACTTCTTCCACGCACTTCTCAGTGACTTCTAATGAACTACTTGTTGACTTATAGGGGCCTGACCAAGGTTTGCAAGAGTTATTTAGCCAAACAAATCCCGTAGCTACTGGCCCTTTTGGTAACAGCTCGCAGAGCGTGGACTGAGGTCTCACCCGAGGTAGCAGGGGAGGGTGCTGGAACTAGGTTTCTGCACCCTTGGGATGTCTTGATGTGGTCAGGAAGGTTCGTGTGTCGTTGTGTGGCCTCGCGCTACTCTGCTTCCATGTAGATCCAGACCAAGGCAATTCCTTAATACTTATTATTAATGAGTTGTTATAGATCATATCTACTTTTTACAGTCTTTAAGCAAACGTTTAATAGAGATAACCAGTTCGCACACACAGAAAAGTTATAGATTTGCATAAATTCATAACATAAGCATAAGTGCATAGATCAAACATATATATTAACCATGAATTAACCATATCCACAATATTTTAGATTCAACACAGTATTTTAGAACCAACTTATCTTTATTCAACTCTTTCGCCAATACATCCAGATCCGCCCTGCGCACTCAGCTGCAGGGATCTGCGCACACAACTGCGGACTCTACTAGGTCTCTGCGCACACAGCTACAGAGCCTCTATCTACCCACCAACACCCTTGACTCAGACTTACAGACACTTCAAGGCTTCTTTCTTCAAAAACCCATTACATTCTAGATCCAAAAGTACATACTCAAAACCTGCCTCCTAACTCTAGAGCCTTGCTCTATTTATACATTTCCATGGTCCATGGACCATGGGCAAGCTGACTTACTTCCTATTATCTTACATTATTTTTGGGCGGACAACCCTTTGAATTGACTCATTTACAATTCGCGCTCTGCACACTTCGCGAAGTCCTTACCGTACCTTTCCCAAAATTGCGGGCTTTGAGCCCCAAAACTGTTACGCAGGCCCTTTGCTACCTAATAGTCCCCCAACACAATCATCGTTACTCATCCCGAGTCACTCGGTTGGGCGGTAATCTTCGCACGGAGGTCAGTCAACAATTTTTGCACGTCACTTGTGCTTGCAACAAACTCTACCACTATCTTCTATACCTGTTCTACGCGAGCTGTTGATGCATCTGTATCACTTGTAGTGGCCTGTCCAGGATCACATACCACCTGCATGTGCGCTAATTTTCCTTCGATGGGTGTGGAGACCGCGAATGCTTCATCAAGCCAAAGCTGGATGCGTTCCTTAAGCGCTAACTCCTTTTGCTATGCGGCGTCAATATGTGCCTGGCGAGCCTAGGCCTCCTTCATTTTAGCCAGTCGTTGCATGATAGCAACCATCTACGCAATCCCTTAGACTGTGTCATAGGCCTGCTGCAACTCCCGCACTTTGGTTTCTACTTGTTGTATGGTTGGGTCTTCCTGGAGGGAGGCGAGTGTAAGGAGGGATTGATCTAATAGTCCCTAATCTTGAACAACGTGCTTTATCATTTCTAGTCCTGCCTAAATTTCATTGCAGCACTGCTTCCAAATTTCCAGTGATGTGGGTGGCTGCTCCTTTAGTCTCAGCTCTACAATTTATACATTTCATTCCCATTGAGCCTTCATGGCTTCCTCTTGGACTGTACGAAATACTGTGGCCATGCGATGAATCTTGTCAGTGGTTGGAAGTTCACCTGGGACAGCTAACTCCAATACCTTGTTGCAAGCAGCCATCATGGACTGTTCCACTTCCTGGTTGTGTAAGATCAAGTCATCTCACTGGAGACTGACCTGCTCTAGATTTTCCTTATGCTCCATCAATGTTTGGAGGGCGCAGCATTTCCCGGCACGAAGCTCATTGGTTACCCTGTCTTGTAGTTGGTATAAGGATTCTCTAGGGAGAGTGGCTAGATTCAACCCCACACTTCGCACATCCCCCTATACTTCTACTAAGACAGTGCTTGCTGGCAACACTAAGGTGTTCATTGTATTAGTGCACACCATCTGGGAAGCTGCAGTTGTGTCCTCTGTTAATTTAGGATTTCCCCGCCCAGGGGTCACACCTGTAATGCCTGCAACTGTGCTCAAATCTCCCCCAACACAGTTTTCTGCCCTGTGATTAGTTCCGTCAACGCATCAGTAGGGACATTACTCATCGGTTTGTTGTTGTCAATAAACTCTTTCTCCAAAGCTTTTGTTGTTTTTGACTTTTTGTGTGTGTGTGGTGATTCCTTGCTGCACGGTCGCTTGATGGGGGTTGATTCGGTAAGATGGTCTGTGCCTTCTTGTATCTCCTTTTCCTATTCCATGTCTTGTTCCAAGGCCATTTCCTGATCTGTCGTGGTTTCTTCGGCTATCACTTCCGTGGTTGCCTCCTTCTGCGAAGTTGCCTGTTGTCCCTGACGGGTCTTTTCTGCCAAGTGAGTGAGTTGCTGCTGGAGTTCCTTTTTCACTGCTACGCTGCCATTCTTTCTAGTACAACCTTTTCTGGGGCATGCCACTCTGGGGGCCATGTTGTCAATACCTCTTAAATAGCATCATTTGTTGCAATGAACAGAAGCGTAACCCATGCTCACTTTGGATCCTTCCGCACCCAGATATATAAGTTATGCATGTCTACTTTGAACTCGGGCGTGCCTTGCAAATTGTCATGATATCCCTGATGTAACTTGAATTTATTGTCAGGAATAGTGGTGTTAATGGCCACCTCTCGACCTTTCTGTGAGGTAGCGCCATCCCTCGGGCGCAGCCGTGATCTTGTGGACTGAATGACTGTGTATAGAACCTTTTTGCCACGTTGGCCTCCTACAGACTTGTTTATAGTCCCACGCCTTCTTTCAACTGCTTGGGGCACTGAAACTGTGCTTCCTATAGCTAGTCAGGTGGTCACACCCCTGATGTGAGTTTGAAACGTTCCTACTAACCCGAGCTGCGAGCACCTTCTTAGTGTCTTTGTAGCTGTTATCTCTTCGTGCACTGCTATGTGAGGCGTATCCTTCTGTAGGTGCGGGCGCAACCATGATAGCAGGGTCATGGTTCATTCTTGTTTTGCAGGATACCCGACCGGGCCTAATTCCCTTAGGTGCAGACTCGTGTGGCCTTTGTGGGCATTGCCACCTTTTAGCTTGCCGATTCCTTCCCCGACTAGTGTGCTTTTATTCCTTAGCCGTGCCCATAGTTGGTTGATTTCGCAAGGCCTGTTGCTACCATGATTATTCTGGGCTCCCACCTATTTAATTATTGACACTCTCTTCAGTGCCTCCCTTCTATTATAGGCCCATCGAACCTGTGGTTTCCGCAACTTCCCTAGTGGGTTAGTTTCTCAAGCGAACTTCGCCCTGTTCCCCTCTTGACTTTGTCATGAATCGTTGGAGAACTGGATTGCCCTCTAAAGTACCTGCTTCTGACATCCGTGCCACTTTTGTTGAATATTTGGGCATGTACTCCATGCATGGGCAATTTTTGCGCACGGTGTCTCCGCAGGGGCATCCTGCGGCCTTTGTCTCAGATTGGTCATTTTTCATTGGTCGACTAGTGCCTCTGCCTTCGTGGCATCCTCATCAGTTGGTTGCTCCCTGGCTTCCATTGTTACATAGAATAGTGATCTAACCATCATATTACAATTTAGTGTCGTTACCTCATGCAATCGGTTCTGCCACCACTCAATCTCTTCGTCTGAGTCCAATGTGCAAGAACTGTCATAGTCCCATGAGATTCACCCATCCATTGTCGGATTCACTCAGTCCTGATCTTGCGTGGTGATTTGGTAAATAAAATCTAGTTCATCTTCACTGTTCTCATTGCGCATTGACTCGGTATAACGCGCTCCTTCAGCTAGGTCCAGCGGAACCACTACGCAAAGATATTTTTTCTCGAATATCATTTTTCATTTCTTTAGGTTGATGACTCCATTCATATTCGTTTCCCAGTCTATCCCTAATAATGCAGGATATGGGTTACTGTCATCCACAATTTCTATAACCTCAAAATTATTTAGTGTGCTTACACCGTCGATGTCTACTGTAACTCCTTGCAGTCTTCCCATAGGCAAGATCTTCTTTTGGTTCGCCATCTACAGCTGGATAGGGGACCATTATAGTGCGGGCCTGCCCATATACTCCTAGGTTTGTTTAGGTAGGACATTTGAGTCTGATCCCAAGTCCAGAACAACCTAGTCAATCTCATAGTCCCTAATTTGTGTAGTCAACCATATTTCCCGTGCAGTTCGCAACGCATGCTTGCCAAACTTCCATACCATTCGGGGTTTGTCCGATCCTGTGCACCTAGTTATTAACTCTTGCAATCCTTTCACCACTTTGGTATCCCATAGTAGCTTCATGCATGTCTCTAAGAAGGTAGTTAGCATAGAAGTATCCCTCTCTGACTCTGTTTGATCCTTGCTACTCGAAGTGGAAGCTTCCACGAAGTTCTTCTTGGCCTCCATAAATGTTCCCTTCACGCGCTCCAAATCAAATTCCGGTTTCTTTGTGGGAGCCTTGCGAACCCATGCATCCTTCTCTGGTTTCTTCCCTTTATCTTCTCCCATAGTTGCACCACTTCTGAGCATCATATTCACATTAGGGTCTCCTGCGCGTGGTTCAACCTTCATCATTTGGACGTTCTGAGTGGGAGTAGCCGGAAGCACCCCTTTTTCTTGCATCTGAGCAATTAGCATGGAGCAATCAACTTCTTCGTGGTCGAATTGGTAATAGTACGAGCAAAATGTTCTTCATGCAATCATGCACGTAGTGCCCCGGTCCTCCAAAATTATAGTAGATTAATTGTCCTCATCCGCGTTCGCGTCCCATTCCCCCTCGCCCCCATCCATGTCCTTGGAATCCGCCCCGCACTATTACTGCGGCAGGATCCTGCCCACGTGCTTCCATTTGCATCATATAAGCAAGTGTTTGATCCATCAACATCTCGTAACTTTGGCAGTTTCTCTCATCATGGCCCACTGTCCTACAAAAGTTGCAAAATAACTGCTGGGCGGGGGGTTGTCTCAGGTTCTGTAATAGATGACAATTGTCTATGGCATGCTTTCCTCCCACTTGAACTATCATGCACCAGAGTGCGGAACCGCACTTGGCCCTACCTGTACCTCTGTTCACAATGGTATTGTTCCCTCCACCGTCACATAGTTCGCAAAGACCGAACAGTGTTCTTTATCATGGCCCTGGCACTTACATTTGGTACACCATACTTCTTCGTGCACTTCTGACTGAGGCGCCTGTCCTTGTTTCAAACTTCGCATCTCTAAGCACAGGTTTTGTATTTGCGCGTGGATTTGCTGAACTCACAACCCTTGATCCTATATTGGGGTTTCGTGCAATCTCATCGTGGTCTATAATGCTTCGGCTTGGGTTGAGATCATTTGCTGTGATAGCACCATCCTCAGATGTGGTGTTAAGGATGCCACAAACCACGCATAGTGCTGCGCATCTGTCAATGTCATGTTAGCCTCACAGATTGTGCTCTTTAATCTTTGATCTAGATTCCATGGGGTTTCACCAGGTAACATTGCAATCTCCTTGAACCCAATGACTAACTGTGTCTCTGATTTTGGCTGATCAAATTCTTTGTTTAATGCGTGCTGAATTATCGTTATTCCCACATTCAAATGATCGCTTGAGTACTTTATATACCATGTCAATGCGCGTTCCTCGAACATGCTAACCAGAGTATTCTTTTTGATGTTATCATCTATTATGCCTTGGGCTTCCCATACAACCCTTACCACAAACCAAAACTAACCTAGTTCCTCATTTCCTACACCCTTAAATACCGGCAAGTTGACTGCGCTCACCATCCCAACCTTCGGTGGTGGTGGAGGTGGAGTTGGTGAAGATGGATTTGACATCGGTGAAGTAGGTGATGGTGTAGATGGAGTTGGTATCAGTGGAAAGAGCTGCTTAATCAACTAGATTTTGCTTCTTGGAGAGAACCTCACAAACTCCTCCTCGTTTTCCCGTGAAATAGAAATTAGCGAACTATTCTCTAATCCTTCGGTTCCTCGGTAGCCTCTTCCACTCCATGTTACGCCAGACATCAATAAATGCGCATAATCTATTTTTCACACAACATCATCTTAATCCAAGTATTCAACGATATAATATACTTACCTCATGGTCCTTGGAGAAAACACCTTTCTGCTTCACTATAATTCACAGTTGTGTCTATCGTGATCTCAGTAATAAACCCTCCTATTACCTGATCCAACCAGTGATCTACTGCACGTGAAATTTTATCTTCGGATACTTCCAGCCTGTGCACCAATTCTGGAGTCCGCACAATAGGTTGATCTAGTATGCACCTTCCCACATTGTTAGCTAACCTCGCAATGCACTCGTACAACTCTATCAGGAATATTGCGAAGAAGATCTCGTGGATATCTATGTATATGTAACAATCCAACCACCCTTCCTCCAATATCTGCAGGTTTCTATTTTCCTAAACCACGAACTCGTGAAGCTTCTGATCCAACCAATCTACAAGCTCTTTCTTTGTAGGATTCTAGTG
The DNA here is from genome assembly GCA_000404065.3 of Pinus taeda. NCBI lineage: Eukaryota > Viridiplantae > Streptophyta > Pinopsida > Pinales > Pinaceae > Pinus > Pinus taeda. The sequence continues at coordinate 34,396 of APFE031535667.1, read as the reverse complement.
TTTCGACATCAGACATCCCTTAGGCAAATCCCGATCCTGGCAACGGAACCAATTTTTGGCTTCTATGGGCTTGACCTAGGTTTGGAAGAGTTATTTAGCGAAACAAATCCCATAGCTACTGGAGCACAGATTGAGGTCTCAACCAAAGTAGCAAGGGAGGGTGCTGGAACCAGGTTTCTGCACCCTTGGGATGTCTTGATGTGGTCTGGAAAGTTCGTACACCGTTCTATGGCCTCGCGCTACTCTGCTTCTATGTAGATCCGGACCAAGGCAATTCCTTAATACTTATTATTAATGAGTTTTTATAGATCAGATCTACCTTTTACAGTCTTTAAATAAACATTTAATAAAGATAACCAGTTTGTGCACCCACAAAAGTTATAAATTTGCATAAACTCATAACATAAGCATAAGCACACAGATCAAACATATATATTAACCATGAATTAACCAGATCCACAATATTTCAGATTCAACATAGTGTTTCAGAACCAAATTATCTTTATTCAACTCTTTCACCAATACATCCAAATCCATCCTACGCACTTAGCTATAGGGGTTCGTGCACACAGCTGTGGACTCTACTAGGCCTCTGTGCACACAGCTGCAAAGCCTCTATCTACCCACCAACACCCTTGACTCAAACATACAGACACTTCAAGACTTCTTTCTTCAAAAACCCATTACATTCTAGATCCAAAAGTACATACTCAAAACTTGACTCCTAGCTCTAGAGCCTTGCTCTATTTATACATTTCCATGGTCTGCGGACCATGGGCGAGCCGACTTACTTCCTATTATTTTACATTATTTTTGGGCAGACAACCCTTTGACTTGAATTATTTACAATTTTCACTCTGCGCACGTCACGGAGTCCTTACTGTACCCCCAAAGCTATTACGCGGGCCCTCTATTACCCAACACTACTGCCATGAATCTTCTTTTGGGCTACCTATAGTTGCGCGAGCTTTCCTTCAATGGAGGTTGTGATCGCATAAGCCTCATCTATCCATGGATGTAGGCGTGCTTTTAAGACCGTGTCTTTATGCCAAGCGACATCCACCTGTTCGTTGACCACCTTTACCTCCTGCATCCATGAGAGCCTCTGTGTAAGGGAAACCATCTGCATGGTCCCTTTGACCTCGTCATATTTTTGTTGTAGCTCACATGCCTCTGTCTCCAGGTGCTCTACATTCGGGTCCTCTTGCAAGGTGGTGAGGACCTCGAATGACTGTTCAAAAAGTTGCATGTAGTCTGCTACTACGCTGTTGACCACTGCTATTGTTGTTGTAATAGTGGTGGTATGTTGTTCCCTGATTTCCGATGGAGTTGAAGGATGAGCCCACAACTACAATTCTGCGATTTGTAGGTTCAGCTCCAACTGAACCTGGGCCATCTCTGCTCGAGCGTCATGCACCCGTGTAGCCAACTTGCAGACGCGTGCCTCTACTGGTTCTTCTGTTTGAATGTCCAACTTTAGGACCATTTAGCAGGCTTCCTCCACTACTTGCATTATTTTCTTGTTCTACTCCACTGCCTCGTTGTGCTACAGGCCCAACTGCTCGATGTTGATGCACTGCTCACTCATCACCTGCAGAGCGTGGCTCTCCCGGGCCCTGAGTTCCGCGGTGACTCCATCCTGTAAGAGGTGGAGCGTCTCTCGGGGGAGCGCGACCATATTCAGTCCTACCCTTTTCAAACTACTAACAGTGGTCCTATCAGCCTCATTTTTTGTAGTGAGTGCCTCATTTGATAGCACTATCAAATTGGTCACCCTTGTGCACAACATCTCCTCGGCAGCTAAAGTGCCGATCACGAGGCTGGTAGACACTGTGCCAGCCTACAAAGTGCAAACCTGCAACTCCTGCAGCTCTATCTGGAGAGCCCCCAATACCAATTGTTGTTGTTCTTCGAACTGTTGGAGGGCCTCCATGGTGACATCCCTCACCATTTCTCCAATATCATGCAAATCCCCCTCAGTGAGGGTGATTGGGTCGAAGGATGTCTTTGATGCCTTGGTTTTCTTTCGTGGCATCACTTGCTCTCATAGTCGTGGACACTTGAGTTGGGTGGATGTCATCTACAGTTCTACACCACCTTGTTCTATCTCTATTTCTGCCTCAGTCCCAGGTGAAGGTATTTCTGTCGTTCGCGCTCTTCTCCTCCTATTTGTTGTTGTTCTGCCAATTTCACGGCGTCGCGTGCTGCCTGGGCCTTAGCCTCTACTTCTTCCTTTCTGTGCTTCTTCACCATTTGCACCATCCAAAGCTTTGTTTCTTCCTTCTTGTGTTGTGCAAAAGACTTGTCTGTTTCCACCTCAGAGCCAGCTGGAGCGTGCCACTCCGACGGCCAAGACTCGAGGACTGCAAAAATTAGATCATCATTCGCCAGATATGGTAGGTTATGCCATGTCTTCGTAGGGTCTTTCCACGCCCTAATAAAGACATGGTGGAAATCCACTTTGAACTCTATAAAGCTTTGCAAATTAGCGTATACTATGGGCGACAACCGTGGCTTACAATTCATCCCCATCCGGATACTCATCTCCATCAAGAGCCAAAATATCTTGCTTTCTTTTATTTGTTGCGTGTCCTTGGTCTCCCACAGTGAAGCGTACTTCTCTACCTCTGGAAGGTCTACCATGACTGAAGGGAATTGGCTATCTTCAGGCAGCTCCCATGCCACCAGTATGATCGCGAGCAAGAGCCACGCGTAGTGGAAAGTCTTGCCCTGCCCCTGTGCCTTACGAAAATTTGCAAGGAACTCGTTGCATAGATAATTCGCCCAGTTGAACCAGACTCTTTCACCGCATTGTGCTGCTAGTGCAATCACAGGCACGGACACCTCATCTGCGCGACACTTCTGCATCACTTTCCTTGCTAAAATTTGTTTTGCAACTTTGGCTGCAGAGTTATTAATGTTAGAGATGGCATATCCTCATTTCTTCTTCTCCAACTTGAATTTCTTCTTCATCACTTCTGCGAGGGCCAACTCGCCACCTTTTCCTTCTAATATATTGGCTGGATCCTCCCTTGAGTAAGGCAGTCATGTGATTCGATGAATCAAGTGATCTGTGATGGGAATGGGCTCCTCAACCCACAAACATCCATCATGCACCAAGTAGAGTAGCTGCCTAATGAAAAAGGCGGTTATTGGGGCATGGTGGTAATGCGGCACCCAGAGCAGGTTTAGCAACCCGCCTTTCGCTACACCCTTGAGCCATGTGCACAGCTCCAATTCAATCATTCTAGCCGTCACATCAATTCGTTGGCACATTAGTTGCTTAGTTGCTAAATGTGGGAATTTCTCATGATCCGCGAGGTCCCAATCTTCAAAATTTAGTACAGGAACTCACCCTAAGTGTGGCCACTCAAAAACAATATCATCTGGGAGTAACAGAGTTTACAGGGAGCTCTTGCTCTCATCTATGTCCTTCAGCACCTTAGCTTTTCCCTTGTGCGGAGGAACATATTTGGGTAACTGGGTAATAGGGTCCACACCCTCGGTTTCAACTTCCATTTCCACATCCTCCTCATCCACCAGAATTTCTTCAGATTCCTCCTCATCCCCCTCCAAATTAATGGCCTTCCCCTTTTCCTGCAAGGTGAGCTTGGTCCTCTATGGGTTTCATGGTGAGACGTGCACCGAGATCATAGCTTACTTATCCTTATTAGGTCTCAGTGTTTTGGGTGATTTAGGAACCTCAACTATTGCTCTGACACTCCCTGGGGCTTCTACTACCACAATTTCCTATGCATCTTACTCGGGTGTCGACACCATTCTAGTTAGGAGGTCCTGCGTCTCCTTCGGCACTGTTGCAAACACTAAACTTGCTCTCAAAGCCTCAAAATTCATAAGGTCCATACACACTTGATAGCGCAACAACTGGATTTTCAAAATTTCAAGTGTGTTTTGTTGGACAGCCACTTGTAATTTATAGGGCCTTTTGAATTCAAATTCGACCATTCCCCCCACATTCAGCCCATTAATGCTAGATTGGCGACATATTTTCAAGAATCTAAGCCATAAAGTTCACCTTAAATGCTTGTCGTCTACTCCATTTGGCCTCAAACCGACCATCAAATCGTGAATAGTGACTTTAACAGTCACTTTTCGGTGGACCTGCGTGCTAGTGCAGTTGTCTTCGCACTGTCGTGGACCCTATGACACTTTGCTACTTCGCGCAGTCCTAAAATCGCATAGCTTCCCAACTCAGGTAGTGTAGTTTATAGTCTCGCGCCTCCTTTCAGTTGCCTAGAGTGCTAAGACTGTGCTTCTGTTGCCTAGTTATATGGCCAGGCCACCTGTGTATGGCTTCAATCAACTGCCATTCACCTTTCCTAGGAAGGGATCGCCATTCAACTTCACCAATTGGACTGCACCACCATTGGTAATCTCCTTAATAACATAGGGCCCCAACCAATGCATTCTGAATTTCCTTGGAAATTTATCAAACTTGCTGTCATACAACAACACCAAGTCATTCACCTTAAAAGTATGCAGCTTAATATGTCGGTCATGACACGCTTTTTCACACTGCTTTTGGACCTGCTGGTGAAATTCAGCCAAAAATCTCTCTTCTTCAAGCTCATCCAACTGCGTGAGCCTCTCTTCCAGGGCTCTGCAATCCATCATACCTGTGAGCGCTGTTATGCATAGACTAGGCACGATGTATTCCATAGGCATTATAGCTTCAACCCCGTATACTAGCCTAAAGGGTGTCTATCCGTTAACTTTTTGCATCTTGTTTGATAAGCCCATAGTACCGCAGTTATGCATAGGTCCCAATCGTTTCACTGAGCATTGCAAACCTTGGTCAACACAGTCTCCAGTACTTTGTTGAATGCCTCCACTATCCCATTAGCCTGTGGGTGATAAGGTGTGCTCTTTTGGTGATACACCTGAAATTATTCCATCAGTGCACTAATCATTTCGTTCAGAAAGTGTGTACCCCAATCACTCATCAAAATCTTTGGACATCCAAATCGTGTCAGTACATGCTCAAATAGAAACTTTGCGATAGTTGTGCCCGTGTAATCCTTCACCGGTTGTGCTTCTGCCCAACGAGTCAAGTACTTCGTCACAGTGATAATGTACCTCGCGCCTATCTTTCCTTGGGGCTGAATAGGTCTTACAAAATCTATTGCCCACTTTTCGAAGGGTTGTAACGTTATTTTTGGATTCAAAGGCATTTCATCCCTCCGCGATGGCCTGCCTATTCGCTGACATACATCACACGCCTTGCAATATGCTTTTGAATCCTGATGAAGGGTTGGCCACCACAACCCTGTGTGTAGAATCTTCTGTGTGGTTGCTCTCCCTGCATAATGTCCTCCCGTGACGCTCACATGAGTGTCCGCGAGGATGCTGCTTCATTCAAACTTAGGTACATACCTTCGTAATATCTCATCAGTCCCCATCTAGTAGAGATGCCCAACAATGATAGCGAAATCTGCTGTGCACCACTAATTCCTTCTTTTTCTGGACAAAGTATCTTTGGCACAGTTCCTATTGTTAGGAAGTGTATTATATCCTCAAAATTTCCACCCGCGATGCACACAGCAAAGAGCTACACGTCAGGTAATCCTTCCTCCAAATTAGTGGGTTCTTCCTCTGTCTCAATGCACGATAGGTGATCTGGTCCCACGTTCAAACATCTAGGCTTCACAACAACTTCAAAATTGTATTCTTGGAACAATAAGAGCAATCTGAAAATTAGCCCCCTCAACATAGCCTTATTGATGAGGTACTTTAGTGCAGAGTGATCCGTATACATCTTAAAGTGACCTCCTAGCAAGTAGTGTCGATACTTCTGGAGCACATACACCATAGTTAGCCCCTCGCAGAGGTGAAATCAAGGGGCTATACTCTAGACCCTTATTTCCTTTGTTTCTATAACTTTTTTCGCTTTACATAGTCCCAAAAATCAAGGTAGTTGCATAACTTTTTTTTCGCACAACAACATTTTAATCCAAGTATTCAGAGATTTAATGTACTTACCTTGCAGTCCTTTGAAAAAGCATCACTCTTCCTCGTTGTAGCTAACTAAGGTATCGACTGCAAATTCAGTAACAAAACCTCCTATGATGCGATCGATCCAATGGTCGATAGCACACGTGATCTTATCCTCCGATGCTTCCAACCTTCGCACTAGCTCTGGGGTCCACACAATAGGACCGTCAAGTTTCCACCTTCCTTGGCTATTTGCTAGCTTCGCAATCCACTCATATAGCTTAGTAGGAAAGGAGGCAAAAAAGATTTCGTGGATCTCCGTATGCAGGTATCGGTCCAACCATTGTTCTTTTGATAGTCATGGGTTTTTTTTTTCTTGTGCCGCAAACTCATGAATCCTTCTGTCCAACCAGCCTTCGATTTCTTTCTTAGTTGGATTCCAGTGATATGAAATCACGCATCTCTTATACAGATTCAAGTCCCGACAACGGAACCATTTGTTGGCTTGTGGGGGCTTGACCCAAGTTCAGTGTTAGTTAGCCAAACAAATCCCTACACTATTGGCCCTTTCAGCATCAGCCACAGAGCGCTGACTGAAATCTCACCCAAAGCAGTATGGGGGGATCCTAGAACCAAGTTTTCGCACTCTTGAGATGGATGTGATGTCGGTTTACTCCAGTTATACCTGCCTTCACGTAGGTTGCGTAGCCCTCTGTTCCACCCTTCATTGCCTTCATGAAAGGGTACAATTGGTTTTCACGCAGCCCTAACTAGGGTTTGATATACTTTCGCGTTGTTAGGGTAGCGAACTGTGGTATTTACCAAACTATGCTAAGTATCTTACTTGTCTTATTAACAAATCTTAGTTATTTTCACATAAATAGATGTTCTTACTTGCATTCACTTAACCAACACAATTACATATATTCGCGCATCATATAAGCATTATAAGTGAAATTCATACCCAATATAACAAGATGCATAAATTGTAGAATACTTCTCTTTATTGATAATTCTAAACAATTACAGACTCGACTTTCCCTACGCACTCAACTACAGGGGTCCGTGCACTCAGCTGCGAACTTCTAGGCCTCTGCGCACTCAGCTGCAGAGCCTCTACCTATGCTACGACCCAAGACTTAGACTTCTACTTCAGAGCTATCTCTCATACATGTTCGATATTTCTTCATTGATTCCTTTTTTTTAACTACTTATAGCTTAGCTCTATTTATACAATCCCATGGTCCACGGACCATGGGTAGATCTTCTACAGCCGACATTACATTTCCAAAATAAGGGTCGATATTTCTATGACTCTTTAACATCTACGTGCTCCGCGACCACAAATTGCGGAGTCTTTACACTTGGATTACAAAATTATGACCAAAATATGGGCTTTTAGCCCCAAAACTACCCTTGGGGGATCTCACGCCAAACATCTTGTCATCAGCGAAATTATCAAGGAACATTCATTTGAATGTAGCCCAGTTGTGTATAGAGTTTTGTGGAAGGTTGTGATAACAAGCAACTGCGTGACCAACCAGGGTACATGGGAACAATCTACATGCTACATCATCATAACGTACCTCAAGGGTCGGCAATTGTAGGTAGAAGTTTTCTAAGTGGTCTTCTGTCTTTACCATGCTGTCAGGGTCTAACTTGACATTCATTCTCTCTGCTCGCCTCGGCATCTTGTGCAAAACAGCTGGGAGAGTCAATGGTCCTTGAGTCATCCATTCAAGATTTGGGTCAGCCATCTCTTTGTATTCTTTGTCCTCTTCCTCTCCTTCAAAGTCTGATGGTTCTGACTCTAAGTCTGTTGGTTCGTCTCTACCTCTGTCTCCTCTGTTACCTTCCCCTTCGCCTCCTACACCAAAGTCTGATCCCAAGAGTGTCTTGTTCGCCTTGCCGGAATATTGGAGGTTCCTTTCCGTCTTTTATAGCTTCTCCTAGACCTTAAAGTGTGGCAAGGGCTGCTTCTTCCACTTATGATACAACAACTCCCGTGGGAGTGGCTTTGGGCTTCCTCGTTGCGCGTGGAAGATGTTATCTGTCTGCGATCAGTCTGACTGATTTCGTGAGCTGGAAAGTGATGGGACGAATAGAGTGACGGTGTTGATATGGAGTCTTATGTTCAACACTAGGAGGTGAGGAGTAACCAATCGTTGAGTTGTGTGTAGGTGAGCGGGAATGCGAGTTACTACCTTGACTAGACGATTGATGAATGAGTGTGAGGAGAATTTCAACCATGTACAACTCGTTGCCCTCCTTCTAGCGCCAAAAATGTTGACGGTGTTGGACCCACCAACATTTAGGGGATCACCCTGGTATGAATTCCCAAATAGACCTCACACCGTTTGGTGTGGGATTCCCATCCGGTATGATGGCCCGATTTCCATTGTCTTAAGGATTTGCCTCAACTCTTGCTTGTTAGCATAGGAGAGTGGTTCACTTTGTCTTCGAGAAGTGAGGTTCACATGCCTAGTGAGTGTAAGTGTCACTTGTGTCAATGGTTCTTTCACTGTCGAGGGAGAGGGTGAGAGTGAGTTCCTGGTCGATTGGGAGCAGTCCAAACATTTCTAGGAACACACAACACAACAGGACATGCACAACTTCCGAAGGAGTAGTCCACACAGATGTGGCAACCAACAACATACAAGGATAACATGTACAGCACTCAACAGATTAGTCCGAACGAGTGCAACGGTTGTTACAGCAAGCTTCATGTGAAAGGTTTGTCTGATGTCTAGGAGAGAAGTCTACATGGACGAGACAACGTTAACAACATATAGAACACATTTCCATTAATAGATTATGCATTACAACAAATGAAATAGTTCATATGTATAACACAGGTTAAAGCAACATGCATTACAAGTGTTAAAGATCAGTCTTACAACAGATACAATACATGTGTGAAAACGTGATGGCTTATCAGCAAGCTTCTAAAGTAAGTGAAAATTCTAAGACACATCATTACACCATACATCACTAACCCCAAGTGCGGGGCATTGGAGCCACTACTTACTCAAAGAAAAGATTACAAACTCTCTTGGCTATGTGAGAGGCTCTGAGGTGAAAAGTACTTTACATGTACAAATGAGGGGGTATTTATAGCCAAGGGTGAAACTGACCCTTGTGGCTATTCGACTACCCTCATGACCGTTTGACTTCCATGAATTTTTTACTTACATGACTCTTTGTTCAACAAGTGGGTCTTTTGGACTTCCACGTTACATCACATTGATTGACAACAAGCCCATAGTGGAGATGTGGGTGACATGACTCGACATGACTTAACATGACAGTGATGGTACATTCGTGCTGCTATTGGAGTGCATGTCGAGCTATAGTGTTGTTGGGTGATGGATGTCTTCATGGTGTATCATAACTTCACCTCCACATGGAAAAGTGCGCGGAGTCTTCGATGGTCCTTGGTTCACTTGATGAAGATTTAACATGTTGTTCCTTGCTTGCATGTTGGAAGGCTTGACAGGTTTATATGTTCGCGAAGGTTCATGTTCGTTGCATCCATCCATTTCACATGTATCATTGGTTCATCTGTTTGTGAACCTATCCTTCTGCATGTGCTCCCTTCATTCATCCCATTTGTTGTCTTGCCATGTTTGTTGGTGTGCCTGTACCTACAGCCACTCATGACGAGACGACATCAAATCCAAAACCTCCTAGTCTACCATGACACATGATTATTTTGAACGTAGGTGACTGGGATAGGTAGCTGTTGAAATATAGCAACAAGAATATTCCAATTTAATTTTTATTTGAATTAAATTGTGAATTAAAATCAAATTTAGTCTTAACAGCTACTTAGAAATAATTAATTAATTTAGTTTAAATTAATTAGTTGGATAAATTCAAGTTAGAAGCCTTTTTGAAGTCATGCAAGAGTTATCCCTTTTAATTAAGGAGATAAGATTGAGTTATATTTGAGTTTTAATTAGTTAAATCAGTTTACTGAGTTAAGTCCAGTTAAATTAGTTCCAAACTATTTGAGGAACTAATAGTCAGTTAATAGTCAGTTGATGCATTAATGCACTCAACTAGTGCTACTCCAGTTAACTGAAGATTCCCTCATCAGAAACTCATGCATGTCTATTCTGAGAAAGACCCAGTTGAGATTAATGTTCAAGGATAGTGTACTATTAGTTGCATGTGCTTTCTCATGGAGAAAACTCATGCATGTAGTCAAGGATTCATCCTTGAGGATTCCCCAGTTTTGGAGGTTTGGTTTCCCACTTGGTAATAGGAAAATCGTCCACAAGGAACGGTGCAAGGAAATAGGAGCTTGGAGGGCAGAGAGGAAGGTTGGAGAGAAGCCAAGATTGCCTGTGAGAATCTGTGAGGATTGTATTGAGAGCTGGCTAGCTGTGAGAGCTAACGATTTGTATAATTCCTATGTATTTCCACCATGTATGATAATACAATAGTGTGGGGTTTTTATCTGAGGATTTCCCCAAAAGTATTTTCATGTGTATTGTGCCATTGATTCTTCTTCTTTTGGTTATATTGTTCAGCTTGATCTTGAAGCTTCCGCAAATTTATAGTAGAAGTAGGTTATAGTATTTTGATTTGATTTATACTGCATTATCGGGTTAACCTATCACCATATTTTCTACATGGTACTGGAGCTATGAACAATATACTGAGAAGAGAATTAGAAGTTTGAAGTTCGGGGTTGCAGGTGCAAATCAAACTCATATCATACTTCAAGGTTGGCCAATGGTTTTCTATGGCTTGAGACTCGAGTATGCCTTGGAAGGTAGCTCAAATTACATAGCATGGAAAGATAGAATGGAGGATGTATTAGAAGACAATGGCTTGAAGGAATTTATTGATCAAGAAATCCAAAAGCTAGCTTCAACTAATGCACAAGAGTTGGTTGAGTGGAAGAAGTGTGTGGCGAAGGCAAGATGGATCATCCTTGAGGGAGTTCGAGACCATATTGTCTCAAGTCTCCTTGGGAAGGACACTCCATTTTCAATGTGGAAGACATTGAAGGACCTCTACCAGAACAGTAACATCCAGAGGAAATTGGCGCTCAAGGATAAGCTTCTAAGAATCAAGATGGAGAAGGGAGATACTATTTCGACATATCTGAACAAGCTCACCACCTGCAGAGATGAGCTTGGCAATGTGGGGATAACTACTGTCGATGATGATATGGTGAGCCTTGCTCTCCTTGGCCTTCTAAAGAGTTGGAATAGCTACCAGGACTCTATGAATGGAAGGGAGAAACTTCTAGATTGGGAACGACTGTGGTCAGATATTATGCAGGAGGAGATCAGGAGGAGCACACGAGATGGTTCTTCATCCGAGAATGATGATGAATAAAATATGGCCTTAGAAAGTAAGGCAAGGAAAGGGAAGGGGAAGGCTTCCCATTTCAAATCGAATTCTTCTCATGGAGGGAAGAAGGGTGACATGTCTAAAGTAAGATGCTTTAATTGTCACAAGATGGGAAATTATGTGACTAATTGCCCATTGAAGAAGTCCAAGAAGGGACCCTCGGAAGGATCGGAAGGTGAGGCATTAGCCTCTTAGTTCGAAATGGACTTTACCCTCATCGCATGCATGGTGTCATCGATGATGGGTTGTGTTTGGTATCTTGACAATGGAGCCTCATTCCACATGACCGGTGATAAAAATTTATTCATTGCCTTGGAGGAGAATGACCTCAAGATGTGCATAGAGATGGGTGATGACAGAAGGTATAGTGTTTCAAGAGTGGGTACGATTGCTTTTCAGGGGGAGTGTGGAGCTCCTCTCACTTTGACAGATGTGATGTATGTGCCTGGACTGAAGAAGAACTTGGTATCGGTCGCGATGTTGGAGGAAAAAGGATACGATGTTGTCTTCGGTAAAGGAAAGGCATTCCTAAGACACATAGCCATGGGTCAGACCAAGAGGATAGGGATTCGGGTGAAGAATCTCTATAAACTAGAGGTAGATGATTGTGCAACATTAAGTATGAAAGCAGAATTGGTGCAAAGCCAAGACATTGGTGAGTTGTGGCACAGGCGGTTAGGCCATTTGCATCTAGGGGCTTTGAAGATAATGTAGTAGATATCTACAGGACTTCCCAAAGGTAAACTTGAGCAAGTTGACACATGCAAAGGTTGTACCTTGGGAAAGTACACCAAGTCTTCCTTTCATCATCGAGACAGTCAAGTAGAGGCTATCTTAGAGTGAGTTCATACTAATTTGTGTGGACCATTCTTGACGGCATCCACAATGAAGAAAAGGTATTATGTGATTTTCATTGATGACTATTCTCGTAAATGTTGGATTTATTTCATGCAGAAGAAGGACCAAACTTTCCACAAAGTTTTTGTGAGTTCAAAGCTTTGGTCGAGAAAGAGTTAGGGAAGAAGATCAAGGCCTTGAGAAGCGACAATGGTGGAGAATATGTCTCTCAAGAGTTTAAGGACTTCTATGCAGCAGAAGGAATTAAATGAGAGTTGACAACACCTCATAACTGTTAATTTTAGGTATGTTCTATTCTTAAAGCAATTTAATTCAATTTTCATAGTTAGGTCCATATCTTTTCCAAATTAGCAATCACATCAGCATTAAAGTAAACTGCAGATAGAACATAAAAATAAATCGCAGAAGACAGGCCAAGACAAGAGGACACAAAATGTGGCATTAGCCAGGGACAAACCCCAATGTGAAGAAACCCTTGATCAATTCTTCTTATATGTCCTTCAATAGTTCATTAGAGAGAGAGAGAGATAGTACGTTTACAACAAAAATCAACACTTTGACTTATCTAGATAAGAGCATAGATCATCTCTAAGAAGATGATACATGAGATCAATTGAAGACATGCTGCTTCAACTAATTCTCCAAGGTGACTCCTTCACCTATCGTTGTGTTTCATTTCATCATCATGCAACACCTCACTGTGTTGCACCATGCTGCACCCATCATCACTATGCTGCATCTCATCATGCTTCATTAATCATGGCTGTACCCATCACTGTACTGCATTATGTGCCATTTCTGCACCATGTTGCCATCCTGACCTATGTGTTGGCTACACCTTGTTTGCTTGTTGTCCCTTGCTTTCTTTTTGTCCCTAGCATGCTTGTTGTCCTTAGCATGCTTATTATTGCATGCTAGTTGTCCCTTGCATGCTAGTTGTAACATTGCATGCTTGGGGTATTTGCTGCTAAGTACCATACAACTGTCCCAATGTTAGTTAGTTGTCCCTTGCATGCTTCTCCCCTTTGGAGATATATGCTCCAGCTGTTTTAGTAGTTCCCGGCAGTTCCAGCAATTCCAGTAGTCCCAGCAGTTCCAATAGTCCCGACAGTTCTAACTTTTCTGGCAATTATGACATTTCCAGATTTTCTGGCATTTCTGGCTTTTCTGGCTTTTCTGGTAGTTCCAGCTTTTTCAACATTACTGATAGTTCCAGCTTTTCCGGCAGTTCTGTCTTTTCTAGCAATTCCAACTTTTCCGGCAGTTACGGCTTTTCTGGCAATTTTGGATTTTCCGGCAATTCCAGATTTTTCATCTTTTCTGGCAGTTTCAACTTTTCCAGCAATTTTGGCTTTTTTGGCAATTCTGACAGTTCCAGCTTTTCTGGCAGTTCTGGCTTTTTAGGCTTTTCCAGCTTTTCCAGTAGTTCCGACTTTTTCGGAAATTCGGCTTTTCCAGCTTTTCTGGCTTTTCTGGTAGTTTTGGCTTTTCCAGCAGTTCCGGCTTTCTACCTTCTAGATCAAGGTAATGTTATTCCTTAGGATCTCCCCTCCTACTAAAACCCAAAGACAAGTAGAGAGAGGAAGAGATCCAAAGTGTGTTGAAATGACTTGAAGGCCACCTCTATTTATACTAAAATGTTGAGCACATGTGGGGTTTATTTGGTTGCTGGCCAACCTTGATGAATTGTCTTATAATGCAAATAAATTCATAACTCCATGAATACTTATCGGAATCGAATGATCTTTAGATCAATCCTACACCTCTCGATGAGAGGGAACCAAGGAAAATATCAGCCACCATAAATAAGATGACCCACATGGAGTTTTGCCCTAGTTTAAAATTTTAACACTCCCTCTCAACTAGGGAGAACTCCATCCATTGATCCATATGTCTGACTGTATTATCTCTGCCATCAGTGCCCTACACTACTATACTCTGCTCTGATCTACTGAGATCTCCTCTACTCTATTGAGCTCTACTTTGCTGAGCTCTACTCTGCTCTCTGAACCATGAAGAAGAAGAATTGATCGAGAATGTCTCATACCATTCTCTACTGACCCGAAGTCAGTTTCATATGAAGATAATGTGTCACATCACTCTTACTGACCCAAAGTCAGTTTTATTGATCCCAGATCAATATCACAAGAGAGTGTCTCAAACCACTCATACTGATCCCAGATCAGTTTCATTGATCCCAGATCAATGGAGGTCATCCTAACATAGGGAGTACGATAGATACAGTGATGCGTCCATCAATAGTAGTACTATTTTCCCTATCATCATTTCCCTGCTCATTGATCAGATGAGAGGTACTTCCCATGAGTCCCAAACTGCATGGGTAGGATGCCTTGACAAGAGAACTAATCATCCTATCCACAGGAGAACGAATCATCCTGTCAGTGGATGCCACGAAGAACTAATCATCCTGGCCACAAGAGAACTAATCATCACATTCCACAGTCACCACAAAGAACAAATCATCCTCACCCATAGGAGAACTAATCATCTTGTTCCATAGTCTCCACAGAGAACAAATCATCCTGGCCCACAGGAGAACTAATCATATTGTTCCACAGTTGCCACGGGAGAACTAATCATCCCGACCCACAGGATAACTAATCATCATGTTCCACAGTTGCCATGGGAGAACTAATCATCCCAGCCCACAGAAGAACTAATCATCATGTTCATAGCGCACCACCAAGGGAGGGTGAGTCGCCCTTTGGTCGTATGTTGCTCCAGTAAGTACGCCAAGCCCCCCAGATCTCCCAGAGCTCAATGCATGCAACATGTAGGACCCTTATAATAAGGTCTCTCAATGACTCCAAGTCGTTTGGGAAAGTCACAAATTTGACCTTTCCCCAGGGCTTTGACAAAATGTCTACGACCTGTACATTAGTCTCAATGCGATGGAGCCTCCTCTCTCATTGACTTACCATATCACAGATTAGGTAGTATCTGATGTCTATCTACTAGACAAATCATCGAATACGAGATTCCTCAATAATCGAATCCCCCCTCTGGTTGTCACAGAGAATCACAGTGGTATTCATCATGTGTACAAACAGCTCACTTAAGAGCTTTTGCAACCATGCAACTCCACACAAGATCATACTCATAGCTATGTATTCAATCTCAAAGGTGCTTATAGAACTGACTTCTGCTTCCTGCTCACCCATGATATTGAAGCAGAATCCAAAGAGAACCAGCATTGAGAAGTGCTCTAGTGATCCTCCACACTACTTGCCCAGTCAGCATTTGAATAATCATGCAGTTTCATATTTCCAGTAGTGTATCTCAATCTATGAGAGATTGTGCCCCGAAGATATCTCAGAATATTCTTAGCACCAATCCAGTGAGGCTCAACCAAATATGAGCTCACCATGCTAACTGCAAAACATATGCCCAGATGGAAGTTCACCATGAACATCAATGCAAATGAGTTTATGAAACTCAGAGGCATTTCCCAAATCTGGTCTGACATCACTACCATATAACTTTTGAAAGTTAAGATCCTTGAGGTAGTCACAAGCTTGCAGTTTATCATTCCACATCCAGAATCCAACTCCCTCTTACTTCTACAAATGAGAGGGTCTTCACCTGTCAGAAATAGGTCATCCTCATAAGGTGTTGGTATGAGAGGTCTATCATCCACAAACTTCAGGTAATCGTTTGCATCGGTTTCACTCCTAGTGAATATCAACTTCATCAAAAAACTATCAATCCTCTCATACTACACCTGGGGTGTTTTTCTTTAAGCCATGGAGGGATTTCTTCCACCTATATACATGAGATTCCCAATCATGAATCTCAAACTCCTCGGGTTGTTTCAAACCTGTGGACCTACTGCATGAGGGGAATGGTCCCCTTATAATATTTTCCTTCGATACATCTCAGACATGTACCTTCATGCTCTACTTGAATTCAGACATCCTTATCACCATTTGACTCACATCAGGTACGGCCCCATAGGTAGACCTCTGGTGTTATAGATGCGATATGTCAATTGACATGATCCCTAATGGACCATCCTGCAACTTGGTACAAATTACCAACCCTGAACCCATGAGAAAAAGCATCTTTGAAAATTATATTTTTTAACACGTACCTTTCCATCGATGAATGCCACCTTGAAACCTTTGACTTCCATTTCCGAGATCGACACGAGGTTCTTCTTGTGATGAGGTACATAAAAGAGATTTTGTAAACGAATCGAGTTATCCTTATTCAATTGAGAGTTAACATTCCCTACACCCTTTCTAGGATAGGTGTTTTCGGCTCCAAGTATAATCCCACAATTTTTTCCATATCTACCAAATTAGAGAGTGCACCCATCTATCCGATGAAGTGCCTTGAAGCACTACAATCTATAAGCCAGATTCCCAAATAATATGAAGGAAAGGGCCAATACAAGATAACGCTTCTTTGTCTCATCTGGAAAAAAACATTTAATTCTTCATACCTGGGGTTCCTTGCTTTCTATGAAGATTCAGCCATTTCTTTGATGACCTACATTACCTGTCATTCCTTTGATCATTGAAGATGTCCTTGGAATGATTTTTATCATCATCAAGTGATGTGTCCCTACCATTCGGACACTCCTTCGCATAATGGCCGAACTAGTTATCTGCCTTTCCTTCTACCCCGAGATCTGGTCTTCCAATGAAGTGATCTTTAGGTAGGCCATATTCCGCTACGCCATTTTGATAATATTCTCTGCTTCGACTTCACCCATGGTGAATTTGAAGAGGGATGAGGAATCCACTGATCCTTTTGTCCTTTCCTAACTGTCTTTGGTGATTTCTCTTTCACTCTTTGTCATGCGGAAAGAGTTATTTTTGCTGACAAAACTAACCTCCCTAGGAGTCTAAGACTCTCTAGTGACAAACAAGACAATTAATAGCAATCCTTCTCTAAACATACATTATTCTATGAGAAACCAAGTGTTTTTCGATCCTACCTCAAGTCCAACGCTTGTTGCAGCAGTCCAGCCTCATCGATCTAGATGAGCTCCTCCTTCACTTTGAAACCTGCATACACTAACAATCAAACGATTACATAACACCTGAATATTCCATAAAACAAAGCATATTCAACATATAGACCAAGGAGTATATGAAACAATTCATTAACAACAAATCATTGAGAAGAATGGACTTATTTGTATTAAGGAAACAAAAAAGAAACCATTACAACCTGAGCCTTGGTGTTGTGCAAGTTCCTCCCAGGGTCCGGCAAGAGTTTTCCTCTACTTTGACAAGCTCACCCACTTCCAAATGAAACAAGAAAGGATGGTAATCTCTCCTCACAAGCTTACAATGGAAGTCCTAATTCCAGCAGCATCTACCCTTTGGAATGTTCAGCTTTCAACCTCCCCTCCCTTGGCCCAATGCCTGTATTTATAGTGTTCTAGAGGAAGTTATTCAGTTCCAACATCAATGGGATACTCCCTCTTTTGGATGGGGTAGCTCCTCTCTTGATGGGATAAGTTCCTCTATCATAGGGATGCATGAACCATCTGGAGGCGCTCAATACACGTCAAACACTCTTCTAGAAAGCTCTAGAAGTGACCACAAGTAACTTTTTTAAGATGAAACTCGCGCCTTTTGACCTTTACAGGAGTACGCACCCATCCCTTGACTTACAGAGCGTACAAGTACGTAGGTACAATGAGCTTGGGATGCGTACACGCAGGCAAGGTAGAGAGAACCTGCGTACCCAGAGATAAACATGATTTTTAATGACTTTC